>JAUOBV010114067.1:0-12886 GCA_032360425.1 Rubia occidens | reverse complement strand
CCACTCAACATTGATCTGGGGATAAAATTTCTGAACGCCTGAATAGCTACTACCTCTACACGAGGGGAATTTTCCATCATCTCCGCCTTAATGGCTAATGTTAGAGCCTCAAGTCACAGTCCATACAGTCTGTAACCCCATCTTCTCCTGAATTGAAGGTTTCAGGCCACTAATATACTTAGCCACTTTCTGATTCTCAGACTCTCCAAGTTCATTGCGTTCACTATAACACATGGATTCAACCATGTATTCCTGAACCGACATCCTTCCTTGGGATCATTCAATGTACAATTTGTACAAAATTTTCTCGTAATCAGTAGGCAAAAATTGATCTAGCATCAGCTGCTTCATCTTCCTCCAAGATCTGATCGGATTCTTGTCCTCTTGCACCTCGAGTCAGCCAACCTGTCTCACCACACGGTAGCCGTACTCTTCAACTTAATCGCGACCATCTTAACTTGCTTGTTCTCAGGAATTTCCGTGACCTCAAAAAATTGATCCACTTCGATCTGCCAATCCAGCAATTCCTCAACACCCATGGATCCATAAAAGAAGGGGATGTCATCCTTAACCCAGTAATTAGGATTGTTTCATCGATTTCCCCGGTCCGTCACACTTTCTACCTCGATCGATTCATCATCCGAACTAGATGAATTTTCGACAGCATTCTTCCCTCTCGAATTCCTCCTGGACGATCGCTCGCCATTGCTCAAAGCCTCCACTCGTGTAGTCAATGCCTCCATATGTCTAGTCAGCGCAGCTAGTGATGCGATAATCGCACTCGCTTGTGCATTGGTTAATGGTTGATCACTCATCGTGAATCAATAGAAAGGGTCAGGGAAAAGCCTGCTCTGATACCAATTGACGTAATCAGAATATCGAAGAGATTCGCAAGCACGAATCTTGAATAACAATTAAGGTCTGCAAGCACAAACCCTAGGTTTTGATTCTGGAATCCACCAGAGAGAAAATAATCTTGAAATAATATTTATGATTGAATGAATAAAATATCCGAACATGAGGTCTTTAAATACTAAAAGGAAAAAGCCGGAAATAATAAAGAAAAGGAAATTTTGGAACTAATTTCCAAAATAAAAATAAAATCAGAAAATAATTAAAAATGGTAAATTGCCGTCCCTGCATCAAGTTGGCACATGACCTAACGGAGCATGCCAAATCTCGTAGGATGCCGGTCCTTTATTCTGCTGCAAAAAGGAAAAAAGAGCCACCTCTCCCTTATCCAAGACATAGAGTCCGCCTACAATGCGTCTCTTGCCCACGACTGCCTTGGAAACTTTGTTTATAATCACAAATTTCCAGTCATCAAAAGTGATAAACACATTTTAATCGCTGGTCAGTTTACTAATAGACAACAAGTTCTTAGTAACCTCAGGCACAACCAGAACATCAGATAACTGTAAAGTGTCAAATATGAGAATCACCAATATGAGAAATCTGAATAGAAGTACTATTACCAACAGAAAGATGAGAATTACTAGAATAAGAAGTTACACTCTCTAAGCCAAAAAGCAAAGACGCCATATAACTGGTCGCACCAAAATCCACATACCAATCTAAGGTGTGAGAAGAGGGTTGTAAGTGTAGAGATGACTGGAAATTTTTAGCCAAATGGGTCGAATCTGAATGACGAGTCTGGCTAACATCTTGTAGTAAGTAGCGGCATAATGACCGGGATTACCAAACCAATTACACTAAGGGTGACCACAGCCAGAACCAGCTTTAGCCATGGACTGAATAGACTAGGAGTTGCCCTTTCTTATGTGCCATCCACCAAATCAACCACCTGTGGTGGTGCATGAACCTCACGCGCCGCCTAACTAGCCGACGCGCGATCCCATGCGCGGCCGGCGGAGGATTGTTTGCCAGCACTGAATGTTACTGGTTATGATGCTGGTGCAGAATGGCCTTTTAAATTCTTCAAAAATGCCTGGTCGTTCTTGGCACAAGAAAAAACATCGGCATATAACAGCGCTGGAGATGCATTAATCGATGGAGCAGAAAATATTTGAACTCAGAACTAAGAGCATTTAAAAACCAAATAATTTGATCATCATTTGTAATGGGAGATCCCATAACAAAAATATTTGTTCAAATTTTTTGTTAAATTTGAGAAGAAGTTCATGAATTGTACTAGTCTTACCATGGGCATTGACACGGAGGCGAAGAATAATGGAAGTGCTACTATTTCCAAAAGTGGCACTAGTATTATCCCAGATCTCCTTTGACGTTGAGCAATATGGAATCTCAGCAAGGGCTTCAACCATGAGTGGAGAGAACAGAAGACTGCAAACACATTGATTCTCAACAACCCATTAATCATATTCAGACTTAGCTTTCTGGTAAGCTATCTGCTGATCGATCTTACCACCACCAGGAGGGATGACGACCGCCACGACAAAGAAAGGAGAGGTAGAGAAGTTGGCCGATTGTGGAAAAATGAGCATGGACAAGGATTTTATCCATCGACAAAATTAAAAATCCTTGATGCTTAAGAATGTAAGCAGCCTGACGCTTCCACAAGAGTTAATTTGACGATGTGAGTTTGATCGTCTCATGTGGAGCAGAGTGTTGTAGGAGAGTTTTTCATCGGCCATATTGAAGTAGGAAGACATTGGGAACTGCGTCGATAAAAATTGAAAAATGAAGGGAGGAGGGGTGGTGATTGGCCTCCAAAACAATGGAGAGGAGGGGTGCGGCTAAAAAATGATGTATGTAACTTCAGGGTGTTTACTTTGGGGCAAGCTGCCACAAGGGAACACTAGGAAAAACGGCATAAAATGATACAATTTTTTTTAATAACAAGTAATTCAAGTAGGTATTGAATATACGGTTCAGTGCGATACAACTTGAACCCAAGAAAAAACCAAAAATAAGGCAAGGAAAAACAGCGTCACCAAGCTCTAACACGAGTGTTGTAGAACTAAAGTCACTTCAAGTCAACCTAGAAAGAGACTAATAATATAGGCAACCACGGGAAGTGTGACAGCAACCAACAAACTAAAAGAAATCTCACCTATCTTTAGTTAATTTTCTTGCATTGCTTCCTTATGATAGTTATCTAAATTAGCATCCAGAGCTTATGCAAAAAATGCAAAATAAAATGTAGCAATGCGAGTCAATAGAAAGACAATTCAACGACTATTTATGATTTGAGAAACCAAGATACTGGTAATGATAAAGTCAATTTGTCAAACATATTATGTCCATAAAAATATAATACTAATGAAATTTCAGTTTCCTCCACCGAAATTAACCAATTAATAAGGAAAGCAAATAGGCATTTTATTACCATCTAAATTTATCTGAAATAAAAAAGAGACTAGGTGAAACCATTAGCAACACCAAATTCTGAATTGCTCTATTATGAATTTTGGACACTATAAGACTATGTTTCTTTGTTCTCGTTAGTCGTTGCTCTGTTCTGAATTTTGGACTCACCCTTTGTTCTCAACTGGTATTGCGAATTAGTATCGAGTTTTGCAAAGCGCGGCTGAACTCTGCAATCATTTACATACGGTTATATTTACGAGGAAAGCTCTTTTCTTTTTTTTGAAAAACTACACGGCAAGACTCTACTTATCCATATAATGAATGCTAAGTTACTGTTCTATCTCATTTTTCCCATTTACTTTTTGTTTCAATTTTATACATGCTTAATATATCAATAATGATTAATATACATGAAAATGTTATAATGTTAGAATAGAATGATTTTAGTACACCATCTTACTAATGTTAGTTTTGACTCACTATCACTACATCAATGTCTTTAATTTTTTAAAATAAATTTAGAACTATAATATATGTTCTATTACATCCAGTAATGAATTAATAACTCATGTATCCCTATATTAATTTGGACATAAATTATGCAATTTTGATATAGAATCATATCACAACACTACATGTAAAGTGTTTGTATAACTTACTGTAATAACATAAATATTATTAATATTATCTTACTATCTTACTCGATGTCGTAATAGTAGTCTATAACAACATTAATAAACAATGTCATAAAATATAAGTTGAAATAGAGCCATTTTGTTGTAGTGAAAATAGAAAACAGATTAAAATCATATTTTTTGCTTCCAAAAATATTCTTGAGGGTTATACATTCAATTTTCCTTCTATATGTTGATTCTGCAAAATAGAATCTGAAAGCATCCATCATTCATCCAAAAGCTATAGTTTCGTCAAAAGCTTCTGGGAAGAGATATAGTTTCGATCTCATTCTTTTGACTCTCTAAGGGACATAATTTTTTACTACTAGAATCTCCGAGGGAGATTTTCTAAACATACTGAGTTTATTAGGACCATTCCTTGCATAGTGAACAAGTTTATTTGGTAAGCTAGAAATAAATATTTATTTGAACAAGAGAAACCAATTGCTGATATTATTATCAGAAAAATCCCGATCCAGTACAATCATATCTTCATTGGTTTTTAAATTAGAAAAATATGTGGAATCTAACCTCAGGGGATCAAAGGATTTTTAAATGCAGATCTAAATAAAGATCAAGACTTGGTCAATCAATTGCATTAAAACTAAAGACTGACGGATCAGTTCTTCAAAATGGAGATGCTACAGTGGGATACATTCTTAGAAATTAGTTTGGGCACCACGTTTTCTCAACAGCTAGGCACATTCCAAGGTGCAACAGTCTGTAAGCAGAAGCCTAAGCACTTCAATATGAACCTGAATCAACTATGAAGAACATAATTAAGAAATTAGAGATTCATATTTATCAAGATTCATAATTCGAACTTCTGGTAAAAATGATGAGAAGGGAATACAAAATACCTTGGAAATGCATAAATGAAATGAGGAACATATGGAGAGTCCTGAATCAGATGGAGTATACCATCAATCATGCATACCTAAAGGGAGAGTAATAGTGAAGTGGTCTTGCGAAACTAGCAAGCATTAAGAAGGTAAATAACTTCTTTCTTTTGTAGATTTTCCATGAGAAATAAGAGGGAAAATCTATCGAAAGACTCACTTTCATACCCATAGGTTGGAGTTTTATAAGATGGCTATTAGTTCTGAATAGTTGGATGAACTCAATCTTTGTATTATTTTTGTTTTTTTGGCTTATGTTGCTGATTGTAAACATTTTTTATTCCGCACTCCATGAATCATTGAATCCTTATCATTAGTTTTGATAGGAAAATGTATACTTTGGGGGATTTACCATTAAGTCGCCTATTTTAACTTTATATTTTATAATTAATCGGGGGGGGGGGGGCATTACAGGTCGTATTTCATTAAAAAAAAGTCATAATTTAAAAGTTGGAGTTGATCTTACTCTAATTAATTAATTTTATGTCTTTCCCAATAATTCACGTGTAAAATGCTGATAAAATTTATAAGGAATGGTTAATATATGGTAGCATAGATGCTACTCTTGTTAACTAAAAAATAAACATCTGATCTTTTGCCAAATATATAAGCTTATAATAAAATCGTATTTTAACTATTGAACACGTTCACATTGTTTCAAATTTCCAATTAAACTTTATTTTATTCTTTTTGGATACATATGGATTGAATTAAAACATTTGTATCCATAGAAAAATTAATGTCAAAATTGGTAAAATTTCATGTATGTTTAACTCTGTTGAATTCAATTCCATTAATACTGGAAATTAAATTTTCAGGGATATTAAGATCTTGGAATTAGTATAAATTCAAACTTGTTTTTATGTTTTTCTTCCCAAAGAACAATCCTCTCTTTTTAATCCACTTTATTGGCGAATTCAACCCAGCGAGATGAAGATGAATGACAAGATGATACTAATTTTCTTATTCTCTACTCTCCGGTCATGCAACTTCACTCCTGGTCACTCTAGGAAGCTTATCAGTGTCATCGCGGTTCCAGTGCCTCATTCCGACCAACATTTAGTAGGGGAAGAGAAATTTCTATCTGGCTGATTAAGTGGGGGAGGATGCGTCGGGGGAGGTGGTGGTTCGAACGACGGATTTGGATTGGGATATGGAAGTAGTGGTGGATCCAGCGACAGCAGAGGTGGTGGAGGCGGAGGAGGCAGTGGCGCAAATGGAGGCAGTGGTTTTAGTGCAGGATTCTGCTACGGTGGTGGAATAGAAGTGCCTAATCCCACTGGCGGAAGTAGTGGATTCGGCGGAGGAATAGGTGGCGGTGGTGGCATCGGTATCGGAGGAGGCAACTGATATGTTCATTAATTTGCCTTTATAGTTCAATTAAATGCGTAATTAGTGTAAAAGCAACAAATAATTTTGCATTGGTTGGTCATAAATAACCAACAATTACACTATTCGACCATGCTTCTATTCAACCGCTTTCTGGATCCGGTATACCATTTCCATTCATTTTTCAATCACTTAATTTTGCACTTTACATTGTTAACGATTATTTAGTTTATTGGAAATCAGTTCCTACATTCTTAATTTTGTTTTTTTCCTTGCAATCCCTAAAAACTAACCAATCTGCTATTGTGAAGTTTGTACTAGAATTAGTAGTAAAATTTATCCGATATGTTCTAAATTTATTTAAACTGTTAGATTGTTGAAATCTAAAATATTTAAATTGAAGAGGAAAAAAAATTAAATCAGCTTGTTAAAGTTTGGACTAGTTACTTAAAAATTATATCTGCTTCCTTGAAATTACAAACTAGATCATATCAGTTCATTAAGATGAAATTGAAAATTGAAAATTTAAATATTTGAATTTGAAAATTGAATATTTGAATATTTAAAATTCAAAATTTGATATCGTAAACTGAAATTTGAAAGTTGAAATTGGAAAAAGAAATATTTGAATAATATTTAAAGCAACTTTTAGTGAATGACCAACAAAAATTCAGTCTAAACAGGCTGACAATTTTAAACGAAATTGTTAGTGGGTCTTTCAACAAGTCTTTCCTGGAAATTTTGACCAAATTCTAAAAGTGTTTAAACTATTTCAAATTGATAATCCGTTGAATTCTCTGAAAATATATTTTTGAAAATGGTAAATGAAAACATCATGACGTGCCCATTTCATATCTTATTTTTAGCAGGTTCGAAGTCTAATTTTGTAATAGATTGGAGATTTAATTTGAAGGAAATCGATATTTTATTAATTAGAGGGTTAGGATGATATCACTTGTTTTATGACCTAATTCTTTAATTTAGGAAGTGTTTTGAAGATCATTTTGAAGACTCCTTTTGAAGAGTTCGGGATTGAAGAGACGATGGAATTTTGAAGAGAATGCCAATTCTTCTGGATATTGGTAGAAGCTGGGCAGAGAGCTTGTCACGGTCAGTGGCAAATCAGCACGGTCCGTGACAAAGGATCCAACAACCCATTTATGTTGTTTTTCTCTTTTAATTCCTAGACAAAAAATGCCCCTCTCTCCTCCATTGAAGAACATGATTTTTCTACCTTCAAAACCCTAGTTTGCATTTATTCCTTCATCTATTCTCCTATGTTTACCATGGTTTTTTGTGCTTTTGTTATTAGTTTAGCTAATCTAGGTTAAATATACTATTGGGAGCAATTGGTAAGCATTTCTAATATGAATTTGTGAGATTTGGTTTATCCTATTTTGTGCTTTGATTATCAAGTATATTTTGTGCTTTGTTGTGTGATTATTGCATGAGTTAGACTAGGATGATTAACTGGCTGAATATTTTAAATTGATTGATTGCTAGGTTTTTGGTCAAACCCGAAAGAATTTGTCGTTTTATCAATATGATTATTGTTGATTGGCGTTAGGTTGTAATCAGGGGTGACAACTAATTATGATTGTTGATTGATGAAATTTCTTAGGTTTAGGATGAATTTGAATGGGTTTGCCTAATTATCGATGTGGCTCATTAACAACGTCTAGCATGAAGGCCGATCCTCGTAATCGATGTTAGTAGATATACTTGTTCTATCTATATGTGTCTCTCTTGTAGGACATTTTGGTATTTGTGTTGGGTCTCTATGTTTATTTCTATTCTCAAGGAAGCCTATGACGCCGATCATCTAGAGTGACCTGAGGGTAAGGGTTATTGTGTGGTACCGGTCGCCCACTTTAACTATAACCGAGGAGAGGTGAGAAATGTCTTCACTTGAAAGGTATTGACAAGTTCTCCGCAATATATGGATAATGTATAAATATAGGATGATTAGTCGATGATCAAAGGATAACTAGAAATGTGACCAGCTGCATCCAAGACTCGTTGTCATCTTAATTACATCTTTTGTGCTATTGTGATCGTAGTTATATTTTTTTCCCTATTATTGTTTGTTAATTTAATAGTTTAAAGTAAGCGTAGTACTTTCCCCAAACCAAAGCCCCCCACTTTGTTACCCCACACATAGAGTGACTTCTTCGTGTGCCTTTCTTAAACTACGTTTAAAAATCAATAAAACCCTCTTTTCCTCGTGGATGAGCCCGAATTGCCAATATTTCTAGTAGTTAGCCGGAAGTCGGGGTCCTCCACGAGAAAAAAAGGGTTTTATCGAGTGGTAAATGTAATTAAAAGCACACAAATATGTCACTCTAAGTTTGTGTTAACAAAATTTGGGGGTTTTGATTATAGAAAACACTACGACTATTTTAAACAACTAAATTAATCAACAATTATACAAAACAATATAACTACGATTACACTAGCACGAAAGATGTAATCAAGATGATACCGAGTCTTGGGCATATTTGGTTTATATATCTAGTCATCCTTTGATCATTGACTAATCTCCAATTTTTATGCATTGACAACATATTGTGGAGAACTTATCAACATCTTTCGAGTGAAGACATTTCTAGCCTCTCCTCGATTATAGTTAGAGTGAGCGATCGGCGCCACACAATAACCTTTACTCTTTGGTCACTCTAGACGATTGGTGTCATAGAATTCCCCGAGAATTGCAATAAACATGGAGACCTAAGATAACTAACACAATATCCTGCTAGCGAGAAATATTGGGATAGAACAAATATATCTACTAATAACGACTACGAGGATCGGCCTTCATGCTAATCGATATTAGTAAGCCACATTGATAATTATTTAAACCCTTTCAAATTCTTATATCTAAGCAGTTTCATCAATCAATAATCATAATTAGTTTTCACACCCAATTATAACCTAACATCAACTAACGATAATCACATAGAAAAAAAAGTCAAAGTCTTTTGGGTTTGACCAAAAACCTAGCAAACAATCAATTCATGATATTCAAATAGTTAGTCATCCTAGTCTAAATCATGCATCAATCAAACAAGAAAGAAAAAAATATACTTGATAATCAGAGCACAAAATAGGATAAACCAAATCTCACAAATTCATACTAGAAATGCTCACCAATTGCTCCCAAGAGTATACTTTACCTAGATTAGCTAAACCCATAACAAAATTCCATGGTAAACATAAGAGAAAATATGAAGAAACAAATGTGTTCTAGGGTTTTGAAGAGAGGAAATTCGGATAAGGAAGAAAAGTTGTGAAGAGAGAGGCTAACAATGAGTAATAAGGCTTCAACTCAATCTGTTGCTATGGGCCGCAAGACATCTCTGCGGCCCATAATGCACAATCTACCCAACATCTCATTTTGTATTTTCCTCCGCTGCGGCCTGCAATACATAGCTTCGGCCCGCAATGATCAATCTATCCCCCTTCTTCTTTTTGTCACTACGAGTGAACCGTTCATACATTTTTGGAGTTCTTGTAGTCATTTATAGTAATTGCGAAGAAGAATCCAATGATACTATCCATAGACACCAATTAATCTCGGATCATTCTCAAAACTTGACTCCAAAAATCTGGATCATTCTTCCTCAGCTACTTTGCCTTCCATCTTCAATCTATCTTCTGTCACTTTGTAAATGGGTTTCCTTCTTCTACTATTATTATGAATTCCTTCACTAAACTACTCTGAAGTGCTTATGAGCAATCTACAAATTAAGATCATAAAAAAATCTAGATGCTCGTAAGGACCGAAAATCTATTAGACTTAAAATAGGTTACAAAATGAAGGATTTACATATGAAAACTGAAAATGGTTATCTAAACCCCTTATGATGTAAATCTAGCAATATTCTAACAAAAAGATAATAAAAGAGATGCTAAATGCTTTGGAAAATACATGTATTTGACGTCTCATCAAATCCCCCACACTTAAATCTTTATTCGTCCTCGAGTAAACAAGAATACGCAAAGACCTAAGCGTACACTAGTATGCAAAGTTTTTCCTAAAACACCCAAAATTTTATTCTTAGACTACCCTAGCTCCTAAGACATAAGAATCTCTCTCACTCTCACATCCCAAAGCCTAATTTAATCTAAATAACCATTATACCAATCAAAAGGTGAGGTAGAAAATACAAGTGTAAAACTAGCTTACTCTACCAAAGAAACTACCAAATAGATGAACTAAGAGAAGCATATAATGTTTCAATGTCTCTAATTTTCTCTCATTTTGCATAGGATCCCTCTCGGTTTTTCATCCTAGCTTCACACTTTTTTTGAAGCTCACCCTCACCTTTTCACACACAATATAGGCTTCTCACTTTAGGCATAGATCTCCCTTTCAGGTTTTCAATCTATCTGGGCCCCCCAATTTTGCCTAAGTTGCCCTCTCTTTGGTTTCAACTTAGCGAGATTCCTTCTATTATATTTTTTCAATGTTTTCCATTAAAAATGCTCTCAAAAGAGCTACATACTACAACTAACTAAACTACTAATCATAAGTATCATCTTATTCCCCTCCCCCACACCTAAATATTGCATTGTCCTCAATGCAAATAAACATTCTAGAACACATATCAAGAAGAGAGAATGAGAGAATATTCATGACGAGTAATGAACACAAAAAATCACACTTAGTAGCACAACTATAAGATCTAATGGAAAACTACCAAAACCACAATATACTCTCCCCACAACCTCTATCATAAAGGTCCAATTACAACCACTATTATGCACAAGAAATTGAATAGAGTATTGAAATTGCAATGGAGGAGAGAGAGAGCCTCTTTGTTTTCGAATTGTGTGTTTCAAGTGGGTCGTGAATAAATAGTTTAGGGTGGTATTTAGTTGTGGTAGGTAATGAATTTGGTACTTTGAAGATGGGGAAATGTGTAAGCATCAAGGACCCTGCACGTCTATATGGTTTGTAAGTTGAACTTCTCCTAGCCCTGGTTTCTCGCCCATTTTTTTGCTCATTTTTCTCTAAAACCAAATGCTTCCTGCAAAAAAAAATGCAATCCAAGCGCAATAAAGTTCTAAGAAAAAAATAAAGAGAATAAAACCAATCATAAATTCCAATTAAAATAAAAATCTTCACAAATCAATCATTCATACAAAATTATCCTTAACAAAAAGGACATCGCAATTACATCGATGGAATGTCACAAATGACCATCTGGTTTATTAAAACCAAGTTTATTTAACGTCGTCGGCATGACGTACTCCCTTTTTCAAGGTTTATTCAAAACATTCATTGGATCTCCGGAATCACCATATGTGATTCCACCCATCTTGTCTCAACATGTATTGGTCTCCAACATTGTCTCGTTTTAAACCTCATCATCGGAGCCAAATGGAATTGCGCACCTCGTCCCTTTTCGGGTGGTTTTTGGAACTCTTTGGAGTGAAGAGGGTTTAGATGATGTATCTTTAACCCATTCTTCACTCGTTGTAAGTTAGTATTAGAGACATTCTCATAAACAACATTGTCCTTGTTCAAAATACTAGAAACTTGCTTAGATTCCTTACTCATTCCATTATCAACTTCAATTAAGTAAATCATGAGGAAATATTCAAACTCATTGTGAGGATCATTGTAGGCTCATTCCTCCGCTGCAGGCCGCTCACCTCTTGAAGATTTGTCTGATTTTCACCTCGTCGGATGCCACTTTTGTCTTTCCTCTCAAAGCATTCAGGAATAGAGGTGGAGGGTTGACTTCATTCACCTAATGAGGGGGTGATAAAGCAAATGCAACAACTATTTATCAAGGTGATGGTGATATAAATTTTATTTGTGCTATTAGGTTTTTTTTATCACGTACAAGGTTCAGATTCAAAGTGGTTAATCTATAATTAGCCCTGATTATACAAAGAGTAATTGTGCGGATGGGAAAAAACATGTCGACTATGGTAAAAGGAAGTCACTTTCTAACCAGGAAGTGAAAGACCTAAATAACCACTAGTACGATATAGAAAAGAAGCACCACTCATATAATGTCGTGGCTCGAAAAGAATCATCCTAATCACCGAAGGAATTTAAAATTTAGTAATTGTGGAATTTGTTTTTAAAATTTCAGTGTACGTGACATGGAAACTTGTGATAAAAACTTGCTACTGTTATGATATTTCTAAATTTCTTTGCAAGGATGGAGAACCATCCCACACACAACCCAAATTGTTTTGTTTGTCATTTACCATTATTGTGGTTTCATATACAACTTAACTTTCATTATTTGCTTGTGCATATGCTACTTCCTCTCTGATCTTTGTAAATCATAAAGTTTTTGTTATTTTGTTACATAGGGAAATCATCCTAGAGATTAAGTCGACTGTGATGTATCAAAATTCTTCATTTGTTAGAAAGAATTGACCAACTGAGTTATTTTATTTGTTATGAGTATCAAACTATAACATTTATCATACTAAACTTTTAAGAAAGCCTTAAGCATGTAACAAAGAAGGATCATGCACACAATCTTTCACAAATTGTCAATCAATTAATCCATGAGATCACACATGACTTCACACAAGGAAAATCCAAGCTTCCATATAATCACAACCAATCAGCCGGGACTGAAGACATTGTCCTCAAAGATTTGCAACCACTTGAGTGTTGGGGTAACTTCCTGTAATACTCCATTCCAATGGAACGGTATATTTACC
>JAUOBV010114066.1:0-21391 GCA_032360425.1 Rubia occidens | reverse complement strand
TGGGGAGAAAAAAGGAATTGAGTAAGTCATAGGCACAAACCGTCGAACACCTACTCTGCGACAACAACATGAGTTAGGATTCATCGGAAAGAACAATCAATACCATTTGATACATACAATCAAACTGAGATCATCATGTGAACAAAAACTAAAGAAAAGTTGCCTATTCGAAGGGAAAACACAACAACATTATTAAAAAGAGCGATTAGAAATGGAGGGGTGAGGTGAGAAACAAATTAGTGGCGAAGGAAGTGGTTAGTGGTGGGGAAGGTTAATGACAGAGGAAGGCGGCCGACGATGGATGAAGATTATTCTCGGACGGTGGAGGAAGGGGTTAGCGGCGGGGAGGTTATTGGCAGAGGAAGGAGTATCAAGTTTGGTATGAATTTTAGAAGATTTAAAAATTATTAAATGTAGGCCCTTGGATCATCTTATTTGAAGGGTTAGGACTTTGTCTCACATAACTCCCTTGTCTCACATAAGATGGGTTGTCTCATATGATCTCTTTTCTAGAGTACAATATTTATTCATGTAGTACTAGGACATTACATGTAAATATACAAAGTTTGTAAATGACTCTAAACTAATCTAGAAAATAACTATCATGGTGCTTTTCCAAAAATGATGGACGGAATGTTATTCTCATTTAATTTCATAAAAAAACAAGAATATGTTTATCCATGTGATTCTACATGGTGGAAAGTATAGTTCCTCCAATGCCCATCAAAATGACCTTTATGAAATATCAACGAAAATGATCATACACTACCTCCATGTGTGTTCCTCCTCGATCGTACACATTACCTTGACATCTTACACGTTTCCTTCCGTTCGGGTCTGAAGATTTGAAGTGTAGGGTACATTTTGGTAACTTTGGGCCTCAATGTATTTCCAAAAAAAAACTTAGGCAAATGCTCCATGTTCATTTTCTATGCCCTTCTATTGACCCGTTTAGGCCCAAATCGGCATGTCATGGTCGTGTCGAGGTGAATAGAATATATGTGTATATAATTTCACATTTTGACGTTTCCCACATTCTTTTAGGGAGCTAATTGCAAAAGGTAAAAAAATTCCCATAGCTCCAAATTTTATTTTGATCGAACTGGACGGTACTATTGGCATCTCATGTGTAACTTACAATTCAATAAAAAGTTAATAGAAAAAAGTAAAACTTAATTAAATGGCTTCTTCAGATCAAACCATTTGTAAGTCAATAGAAAATAGTAAATTTACAAATTAAAATAATTAGAATTATGATTTTGAATTAGTAATTATAGAAATTCGACTATATTGATTTCATAAATCAATTTACGAAGAATATTTTTTAAAATAAACTATAACTAAGAGTTACAAGTTACAACGAAACCAAAACCCAATCAAAATGCAATAGTAACAACACTATTATTGAAACATAACATAAACCAACCCAAATATAATCGAATAATATAATAACCCGATTTTAAATGAACCCACTCAAAATATACATGAATCCTATTAAAATAAAATAAAATAAATAATTGACATGATCCGACTTGAACAAATCTCCAGTACAAAAACAATAGGATAATAACCCAACCCAAAAATAAACGGACCTAACCCAACCTAACATTATACTGACCCGACCCAACCCAACCTAAATCGATTATACACGAAGGTAAACGGACTTGAGAAAAACCCAACATGACCCAACTTGAGGGAAAAACTGACACGTTCCAATCCAACCTGACAATCCCTAACCCGACACGATATGAAAAGTAGAAATCTACATGTTTCAACCCAAATCGGGAAACCCAACACTAATCTGACATGATAACTCGAATTGACACCTATAGAGATTGTACTACCTAATATTGTAAAGATCACTCAAACTGCAGGAATTTGCAAATTACAAATGCTGACAGTGAGAGTTGAAATATTAGTTTAGGGTTTGAACTTAATGATTTTCTTTCCTTAATATGATAGACCCATATAGTTTATTGAAATACTTAATATATTTTTTTCCTTTTGAATCTCATTTTGGGATGGAAGGAAACTCGAACCAAGATGATCTATGACTGCCTATGTTAAAAGAAGCATGTCTACCAATTTCACCATAGTGGCTTGCCTTGAACTTATAATTGACTTATAATTGTTAGAGTTAGAGTACCACATTGATGATTGACAGTCATATAACTCAATATATAAGATCATGGGTCATCCCTACATAGAATCAATTGGTACTATGTAGGGATAACCTATGATTTTAATATGGTATCAAAGCCCAAGGTTGGTCCATTACCCCTTTCTGTCAACTTTGCTCGATGATCCATACCGCTGCACGTTAGGGGGCGTGTTAGAGTTATAGTCTCACATTGGTGGTTGAAAGTCATATAACTCAATATATAACATCATGGGTTATCCCTACATAGTATCAATTGGTTTTATGATAGGAGGCCATGACTATAATAATAATGATACACGATTAAAAAAATATCGACATTTCAATAACTAAAGGTAGTATATTATATTATTTTAGGAAAATATTTTATGTTCTTAAAGAAAAATCTATTCAAAGAACGGGTTGAGGGTTCGTTATTTTCATTCTTGGTTTTCTGGTTTTCTTGAATTTGATGTTTTTATGCTTGAACTCTCGGAACTAGAAAGGTCTACCTCCACCAAGGAAAAGTGCTACGAATACTTATCACTAAGTTCACAATGGCTTTGTAAATCAATTATCATCAGAAGGATATATGAGAGCCATGCAGATGAAGCATGAATTTATATCATTAAGGACTGAATGACGATACATACATATGCACAGTACTGGTCATTGTCAAAGTAAATTAGTTGGATGATTAGATTTGATTTTAACTTGTTGACTAGTGCAAGAGTTATATTAGGAATTGTCTACCTTTATACTTTGTACTCTATTTATTTTCTTCGTGATCTATAATAATTATCACGGGAAATCATTCTTTCATGGTATCCGAGAAAGTTGTAATCCTAAACCATAAATTATTATTATTTTCCGTTAGTCCCCTCCCTCCCTCTTTTTCGAACCATACCTTCAGCAATTTCCGTCCAGATTCCGGCATCTACGGTCAACCTCTGACATCATTCTGGTGAACTTTTTGGTGTTCTTATTCGTCAATTTTCGGCAGCCTTCCTACCATCCTCTCTTTCGACGGCATTTTCCAGCGCCGTTCCTTTCTTCTTTGTCCTTGGTCCAAATTTCCTGGAGAATATCCATGGCAGTGGAACCGCTCTCTGAAGACGGTGTTCTTCCTGGCACCGCTCTTAGTAGCAACGGTCTTCTTCAACCGGAGGCTGATTCATCATCTCCGGCTTCTCAGGCTCTCTGCCCGGCATCTTTGATGTCCAGCAACCTTCTTTGGCATGTGAGATCCATGCGCCATAGCCCAGGCCTGCCCCCTTCAGCACTGGCGCGTGAAGTACACGCGTTATAGCACAGGCCAGGGCGTTTCAGCATGCGCACGTGAATATATGCGCTCCAACTTCTTTTTGCGCGTGGAGACCATACGCTGGATGGTTTTTGGGGTATTTTTTTAGTCTTGCTAATTTCTTGTTTCAGAGTGATGGGGGGACTGGGTCCTTAAATGGTCGCTTATGCTCTCACTTTCAGACAAAGGGCATTCACCATCAGATTTCTTGCCCGTGTACTCCTGAGCAGAATGTTTGAGCTGAGCGCAAGCATCACCACATTTTTGAGACGTGTCTATCTATGTTATACCACGCTCACATCTCTCTCTCACACTGGCCTCAAGCCTTTGCTGCAGCTGCTTATACTATAAATCGGCTGCCGACTCCTGTCCTTGGCGGCCTATCACCATATGACGTTATCAATGGCAGGGTTCCTAGATACTCGAAATTCCATGTATTTGGTTGTCGTGTGTACCCTTATCTTCTTTCTTATGTAGCTTAAAAAATTTCTCCCCGTAGTTTGCCCTGTATCTTTCTTAGGTATGAATCCCAGTACAAGGGATATCGATGTTTGGATCCTACGTCTTGAAAGATATATGTTACCAGACATTCTCGATTTGATGACACTTTCTTCCCTTATGCCGATGGTTCTACTTCAGTACCTCCATCCTTTCTGGATATCTTTACTTTTTTTTATTCGACTGATACAACAGCTCATATCTCTACTTCTTCCACTGTGGCATCTTTTCCTGCTTGGCTTGTCATTTCGGTTGCCAGCTCTCCTGGCTCATCGATGCTATCATCCTCACAAACTACGGCACCAGGTTCTGTCTGTTCTACCAAATTATACCATTCAGTGGTGCTACGATGCATCCTGCTTTATCGATCTTGCCATTGACCAGCTCACCCGGTTCACCGACCACCTCACTGGCCCCTTCGGCAGTCGTGATTGCTCCTCAAGTATCTTCACCTAGGCCTTGCACTCATCGGATGGCTACTATGTCGGCTACTGGTGATATTCAGCGCAAGGATTTTTCAGACATTATCGCTAATGGTCTTACAGCTACTCTACTTTCTAAGTCTGAGCCCATGGATGATCGCATTTCTCTTTAGAATCCGGCTAGAGTTTCTGCCATAGATAACGAGATGGCACCTTTTCATGGCCAGCACACTTGGGACTTAGTGCCTCGACCTTCGGATGCTAACATTGTTGGCTCTAAATGGGTCTATAGGCTCAAGTATCAACCGGATGGCAATATTCATCGACACAAAGCCAAACTTGTTGCGCAGGGTTTCTCATACATTCAGGTTTTGACTTTGACCACACTTTCAGTCCTGCGGTCAAAGCCTGCACTGTTCGGACGGTTCTCGCTATTGCCACGATACGTTCCTGGCCACTTCATTAGTTGGATGTCAAGAACACTTTTCTTAATGGCGTTCTCGATGCTCCGGTATATATGAAGAAACCCGTTGGATATCAGGACCCTGTTCATCCAGATTATGTTTGTCGCTTGTGAAATGCCATTTATGGTCTTAAGCAGGTCCCCCTGGGGATAGTTTCAGCATTTTAGCACTTATTTATTCAGCTTGGTTTCAGTGCATCTCAACGGACACTTCTTTATTTTTTCTTTTGAGAGGGTCGTCGTTAGTGTATCTCCCTGTGTATGTGGATGACATAATTCTTATAGGAAACAACTCGACTCTTATTTGCCAGTTCATTGATCGGACACATAGGGAGTGTGCGATCAAGGATCTTGGTGCTTTTCATTACATCCCCTGTTGGAGCTCTTCAGTATATGACCATTACTCATCCAGATTAGGCCTTCTCGGTCAACACAGTCAGTCAGTATCTTCAAGACCCCATGGATGATCATTTTGTGGCAACTACGCGGATTCTGTATTTTGTTCGAGGTACTCTTCATTTTGTTCTGCAAGTTCTCCCGAGGTATTGGGGTATTTTGATGCTGATTGGGCTTATTGTCTGGAGACTCGTTGATCTACTTATGGATATGGTGTCTTTCTTGGTGAGAATCTTGTTTCCTGGAGTGCCAAGAAACAACCCACGGTTTCTCGTTCCAACACCGAGTCTGAGAAGATAATCCAAGCATGACCTAAAACATTGCCTAAATTTAAAGTATGATCCAAGCTGTGCGTTAGAATAAATCAGTTAGATGATTAGATTTGATTTTATCTTGTTGACTTGTCTAAGAGTTATATTAGGACTTGTCCACCTTTATGCTTTGTACTCTATTTATTCTCTTCATGATCAATAATAATCATCACGGGAAATCATTCTTTCACTCATGCTCCCATTTTTTAGGTTTGAATAAGGTCATGGTAGTATGGTCCCAAGAAATAATTTATTTTTAAATTTTGAACAAGTTATTGTTTAGATCATGTTTTTTTAACTTATTAAATAATATTATAATGTTTTAGCTCATGACTTGAAGTAGTAAGGTCACGATTTCAACATTTAATATTTCATTTAAATTAGTACTTATTGTTTAGATAATTGTTTTCAAAAGTAATTGGATCATATTTGTAAGATTACACAAGTATACGTTTTAATCATTTAAACAAGTCATTTTTAGGTCATGTTTTAAATTTATTAGATCATACTTAAAATTTATAATCTCACGAGAAGATGATTTTTTCTTAATTTGAAACAATTGTTTTTGAAAAACTTAGAAATGAGGTTTTGAAGAACTCGAAATCCAACCATAATCAATTATTCATAAGCTAACTTCGATAGGTAAAAAGTTAGTGTAAATAAGGCCCCAACCTATTAGAGTTTAGACAAGGGATTTTAGAATAAAAGGAAATAATTGAATACGAGAAAAAGAGGGATTATATACACTCCTCGAATACCATGAAAATGTAAAAACTAGTAAGTTGGATTGTCTTCGATTGATCAATAAATAATACAATGTACAAGGGTAATAACGTAGTCTAAACCCTAATGAATCTAATTCTTAGTTAAACTAACATAAAAACAAACTGAAATCAAAGCACCAAAATATATATTCATTCATTCCCGATGCATGCTCGGACCTTAAAAATAAATAAAAAATAAAGTTATAGCGACATGAGAATTATCTTGGCCTGATGGTGGAGGTTTGGCAATTTGTGCAAATAGTGGGAATTTTAAGTGCATATTGTGGGCATATAATGTGCATACGTGAGGATTTTTGCGGAGAGGCTTATGTATTCATCATCTTCAGAAAACACTATATGTATTCCAAGAGCAACTTTAATGCACCCCCAGTGATTCATCCTAGGTGATTTAGAAACGGAGAGCCTCTATGGCTTCATCTCGAATGTCTCCATAAACACAGGAATCAACTGTTGGTTGAAGAGTTTTTTGCTTAAAAAATCTCATCTGGTGATACATTTCCTCGATCTTCCTCTGATGTTCCATGGATGCGGCCAAGATGTTCGCTCTATTTTACTCATGTATATCCATCCAATTTTCTTAGATTTGGTTGGATTAGGTTATTGATTTATATAACGGATGTATAAAAATTGTATATAAAACAACCATGTAGAAACCTATATTTATATATATATATATGTGTTAAATTCCAAAAGACAGGGAATAATTATATTTCATATTTCCTAAACCTAATTTCTTATCCCTAGGTTTTTTTTATCAAACCATCCAAGGATGGGGGAAATTATATTAGGCCTTCCCTAGCCCATAAAATAACTAAAAACAGAAAGTAAAAATGAAGCATAGAGCTTAGTTTAGTTTATACAAGAGTGAGCATATAGCTCACAAAGAAACAATTATTGCTTCCAAAAGAATAAAGAATAGATTGTTGAAAGTTAGAGGATTACAAAAACCTCAAGTCAATTAGTTAAACCTTCAAACTTTTTAGTGAATCGTAAAAAAAAAACACAGAGCAGTCAAAAGAATTCCAATTAGACAAGAGTAACTATCCTCCACTAATCATGGGTGTGAAGACACTTGAAGGCCAAGTTAGGGACCTCCAAAAGAAGCATCTGGGTACCAAAATCAGTTATGGTATCAGTGGAGCAACAACATCATTGAGAAGAATCGGGAGCCCTATAGCCAATAGTTCCTAATTCCTGCATAGATAGGCCACTCAGTAGCATCCATTCAGTTGACCTTCAAAATATGCATCCGGGTAGCAAAATCATTTATGGTATCAGTGCAGCAACATCATCAGTGAGAAGAATCAGCAGCTCTACATCCAGTCAAAAACAGTTCCTAATTCCTGCATAAATAGGCCACTCAGTAGCATCCATTCATTGTAAAATTCTTAAAGAAGGTTTACCAATTTGATCCAGTCTAATCAATCCATGTATGGTGTTCGAACATGAATAAAAACTGAGGGAAGAATTATGTTGGGCTTGGAGACATGATTTGGCAATTGCATCAGCCAAAAGATTACCCTGTCTATGGGCATGCACTAAGGTGGTACCTCTCATTAATTGATGGATATCATCTGCTAGTTGGAATAATTTCCAGTGTGCAGTAATTGGATTAAGTACAAAGGAGATGGCATTTAGGTAGTCTGATTCAATACATATAGGTAATGTATAGCATGAACACATATAGAGAGCAAATTGAATTGCTTTAAGTTCATCCTCCAGGAGAGATTCAGCCTTAGTATACCTACTATGTGCAGTAATGAAACTACCTTTATTGTCTCTCAAAATCATACCAAGCCCACACATTTTGAAAAACTACGCCATGCAGAATCAACGTTTGCTTTCAAACCAACGCAAGGCTTTGACCATGAAATTTTGGGAATTTTAGGCTTTGGAGGTGATTTGATCAAAGGGAGAAATGTATGATCAGCAATACTAAAATCAAAAGCAGTAGTAACATACACAGGCCTAACACTAAATTAATAAAATATCCGCTCTTTAATTTGGTTCAGCACCAGACCAGTCAAAGGAATTGCATTCTCATACAAGCACTTACTCCTCATCTTCCATAAGTTCCAACATGTAATGAAGGGGGCAATTCTAATGATCAAAGAGTGTAAAGAGCTGAGGCCAGAGTAGGTGAGATAACACGATAATCTTTCCCATATAGATGGAAAGCCTCTATCTTTAATCCTCATAAATTCATGCATTATTTTCCATATGTGCAGTGCAAAATTGTAAGAATTGTAAAAGTGATCAAGAGAATCTTCATGTTGGTTACAAATACAACATCTAGAAGACATACAGAAACTCATCTTCCTCTATTCATTATCAAATGGAAGATATGAATTAATCATTTTCCACATGAACACTGAGATTTTCTTTTCAAGTCTAGCATTCCAAAGGTGATTAATGGAAGCAATGTTACCTCTTTGGATTCTGAGGATTTGGTAAGTATATTTGGAGGAAAACCTACCCCTTTTATTAGGTTTCCATATCAACCTATCATCTCTATTAATATAGAGTTTTGCATCTTGTAAAAGAGAAACATTATTACTTGATAAAAAAGATGAAATTTTGGGAAGTAAAGATGACCTGTTAGTGATGAATTGAGAAACTGTACAATCCATAGGAATGTCAACAAGATCCTGATTGCAAAAATCCATTGTAGGGCCTATGTCTAACCAGTTTAAAGACCAAAAATTACATGATCCTCTACCAACTAAAATCCTGGAATGAGACTCTGCCCAGGTATTCACAAAGCATATTCTCTTCCAGTTTGGTGAGGATCTAGAGGAATGTGGCAGAGAAGCAATTAAATGAGTCCACAGAGCCTCAGCATTTTGATACTTCCACCAAAATTTAGCTGAGCAAGTGTTGATAATGATGGGAATTGATCTGAAACCTAGGCCATTTTGACTAATGGGAAAGCACAGTGCATCCCATTTCCTCCATGTTCTTTTGGGTTTAAGATCATTAACCCCCCCCCCCCAAAAAAAAAAACCTACTTAGCTTCCTTTCAATAGTTTTAACAATTTCCTTCGAAGGTTTGAGCACTGACAAAATATGCTGAGGAATAGAATATATACATGATTGGATAAGTGTGATCTTGCCCCCTATTGAAGCCACTTATTTTTCCAACTATTGATCGTACAGTCAATCTGTTCCAGCATTGGTTGGAAAAAAACCTGTTGTGCAATACTAGTGTAAATGGGGACACCTAAGTATTTAAATGGTAGACTACCAATCTTCATACCTAGAATTCTCCTAATATTATGGGTTCTCTGTACAGTAGCATACCTACTAATGAAAATGTCACTTTTGTTGTAGTTTGTCTTATGGCCAGTGGTATCTTCAAACGTAGACAAAAAGGCTTTAAACCTTATCAATGTTTGATTACTAGCTTTAAGAAAAACCACATTATCATCAGCATAAGAGAGGTGTGAGATTTAGAGAGCATTACTTGGAAGATCATAATATGCCAACTTACCATTTTGGAAAATAAAAGATAAGCCTCTAGTAAAAGCTTCAGAGAATATGTTAAATAGAAAAGGAGAGAGGAGATCACCTTGCTTTATACCTCTTGAATATTTGAAAAATCCACAGGTTTACCATTTATTAAAATAGAGAACCAGGCCTGTGATAGATTCTTCATAATGCTAAAAATAAGTTTTCCGCGGAAACCAAATTTAGCAAGCACTCAGTTCAGGAACAACCATTTTACTCTATCAAATGCTTTCCTCAAATCCAGTTTAACAATACAGTTAGGATCCCTATTTTTCCTATGCAAAAATCGAACCATTTCTTGAAGATAGATAACATTGTCAGAAATGTCTCTACCTTTAAGAAAGGTAGTTTGTTGCGGAGAAATAATCCTAGGCATGAGGAGTTTCAGTCTTTCCATTAACACTTTAGAGCAAATTTTATTACAACATTGGAAAGACTTATTGGCCTATAATCATCAAAGGAGACTGGGGTTTCCTTTTTAGGAATAATTGTGATCCATGTACTAGAAATGCCCCTAGGAATATTTTGACAAGATAAAAAATCCTGAACTGCAGACAACAAATCATCAGCAATAATATCCCATGATTTGATGAAAAAATTGGTTGTGAAACCGTAAGGGCCAGGGCTGCTATTTTTGTTGAGACTGTGAACTATATCTCTAAGTTCAGACAGTATAACAGGTTGCAGCAATCTGTCATTGTCTTCCTTATTAATTATTCTAGGTATTTTTCTTAAGAAATGGGCTTTTAAAGATTACTCTCTGGAGAACTATCATCAGTTAAGAGATAGTGGCATTAGTGAATGGCCTCCTTCTCAATATCCTGAATATTATCTAGCCATTGATCATCACTACTCTTAATCTTTTTGATTTTAAGCTTATCTGTTCTTTCCTTAACATAGTTATGAAAGAATTTGGTATTACTGTCACCTTCATTAAGCCATTGAACCTTAGCTTTGTGCTTCTAAAAATTCTTCTGTTCAGCAAGAGCTCTAACTAGCCTAGCCTTAGCTTCTTTTAGTTTAATAAGATTATCAGTGGAGGCATTTAAATCATATTCAACTTTTTGAATACCTAGAACAAATTCAGCCTTCTCAACATTTTCATGGACATTACCAAAGTGATGCCTGTTCCAGGTTTTGAGCTTCTTTTCCGGTCTTATTAATTTAAGAAAGATACCAAGCATCCCTGATTCATTAATAGGAAGTGTCCAGTTTAGTTTAATAACATCACTGAACTCATTCCTTTTATACTAGGTATTTAAAAATCGAAATGGCCTAGGAGCAGATTGAATGTCACTGCCAATGGTAAGAAGCATAGGATTATGATCAGAGGTTACTCTATTGAGAATTTGAACAGAAGAAGCTGGAAAAGAAGCTAACCATGAAGAAGTATAGAGGCCTCTATCCAATCTTTGTCTAGTTGGGTTCCTAATCCTTTTATTCCTCCATGTAAAAAAATTGCCAACAGTATTAATATCATTCAAAGCCACTACATTTATAAACTCATTAAAATACCTCATACTACCTAGTTTAGGATTAGATTGACCTTTGTATTCATTTATAGATGTAATAGCATTGAAATCCCCAATGCCAATCGAATCAGTATGCGTAAAAGACCTAAGATCAGACCATAGAAGTTTCCTACCATTTCTAGTTCTCAAGCCATACACAAAAAAAAGCATCCATACATTTATTCAGAGTCATACAGTTCAAATTGACAGCTAAGAACTGGAGATTATCGCATTTAACAGACAGGGTGATATTTGCATTCCAAAAAAGCCAAATTTAACCATTATCATCATACATGCAATTGTAATAGTGAAGAAGTTGTCGATACCTATCACATTGCATATTATCATGTTTTGGCTCTATTAAGCAGAGAAGCTCAAAATTGTGCCTAGTTATCAAATTAGAGAGTCTTAGCATAGAAGTATCCATTCCCCTAAGACTCCAAACTAGGAACTTAAACTTCAAGGTTATACTATTCATAGGGAAATATCATTGGAGCTTTTTGATCTAGTCATGATAGTATTTAACTGGGTTAAATATGTCTCATTAACTAAAATGTCTGATTTTCCCTGTTTAACTGATTTACCAGCCCTTTTAGCTTTGGTTGACTTCTTTGGATCATTAGTGGAGAAAGAAGAACATACCTGAGCAACATCCAGAGGAAGAGTATTTTCTACCTCAGGAGTTACTACAGGAGGGGGTTCTTCTTGACCATCAGAGGCATTCTCTGAGTTATCCTCCTAAGCTAATAGGAGGAACCCCCAATCTGTTAGAATAACTCTCCAATTTGTGATTCAGTTACTATAGAAAGCTTCAATATGTTTTCAAGGGAATCCACAAAACTAGCCACATCTCCTTTCCTTTCCAAATTTCCTTTCTTTTCCGAATTTAACTTGATTCAATAAATCAACAATATCTGAGAAATCATCAGCGTTCAACCAAGTGATGGTCATTAAAATATTTAGTGAAAGTATTGTGAATATTTAGTGCAAATATTATGCATATATATAAGTCATCTGCAATCCTTAATAAAGAAACTTTGCTTACTCCAGAAAATTTGTCCTTTAAAGAAAATCCTCCACTAGTGGTAGCTACCGTAGTTGACCTGATAAAAGGCATACCCAATCAAACACAAATTCCATATCCTCAATTATATATAATCAACCCACTCTAACTAGAGGAATTAAATTCTTCACTTGGAGGAGAAATACTCTTTCGATTCTTACTAAAAAATTATTTGAATATAACTAAATCAAGTTTTCTTCAGTAAAGCATGATCTAAAGTCTAAATTTGAGGTAAAATAAATTCAAACTGACCTTTGGATTAATTTTATTTTTCAATCAATCCATGCCCCCTCGAGCATCTTCATTCTCGATGGATGCCTTATGGTTGGGAATCGAAGTTCCTTTGAAGATTTTAATATTTCATCCATCAATTAATTTTACAGGGAGGGGATAAAAAATATGTGAAGAAGCTTAGAACACTATGCTAAATAAAGACAAGAAATCTTTCTTCTATTTCATTGGTTTAACTACACTTGACTCAGCACCAACTATATTTATGATTCCAGCATTAGGTCACATTTATCAAATCAAAGAAAATTTTCATTGATTTGTTAGGCCGCATTTATTGTTTCAGTTACATGCAGGAAATAATAAATACAAGGTGGTCATTTTTGTTGCTAGAGCTATTGTTGGCATATGTAATATTGGCTTGTAAAATCGATTCGTAGGCACCAAGTGTTGAAGAGTGTTATAGGATATGTGAGTTTGTGAAAGTACTAAAGGTTTTAATGATTTCTTAGCCCTAAATAGCGTGTTTCACTTTTGTACTTGAATAGGCCAAGTGCTTACGTCACATCGACTGCTGATGAGGAATTTTTCCTGGTCGAGGAAATTCTACAGCAATAATAGTGCCTTATTAGGTGAAGAGTATAGTCGACAGTATTACAGAGTGTATCTTATACAATGCGTGGTTAAAGCCAAAGTTGAGGGATTTGTGTGCTAAACTGATGGTGGAGTATGAATAGCAATTTTGTAGTCATACGTAGAAATGGTAGAGCTGTAAATGCATGTTTTGAAAGCTAATGAAAAGGTATTCATTCCCAACAGTTAAATATAATTTTGAAGTGTGCGAGAAAATGAAGAATGTTTTTGAAATATTTGTAAATTGAGGATGTTAACCGTATATTAAGGCATTCACAAAATAAAAATGTGATACTTGATATGAGATGGAGTTAGTATTGTAAGATATGGTTCTTTGCTGCCCTCTTAGGGATATATATGAATTAGAAGGGCCTTTCTAAAAACAAGGGTCTCTTTGTGAATGAGGACTTTTGACTTTAACCCTTTTGATCTAAACGAAAATATTAATCTACTTAATTTTTAATCTATTTACCAATCTCCCTTCCATTCACTCCTTGTTTAGAATTAGGTGATGGTAATCAAGGTTGTCAACTTATCATTGTTGTCATATCACCCTTTTGAAGGGTGTTGATCTTTCCATTCGCTTCCACTATTATTGTTATTATGGGTCAAATTCGTTGAGTTACTTCTTTTTTACAAAATATAATTGAATTTACTAATCCTTACATTGGTTCAAATATGATCTAATATAATTTTACAATAATTACAAAATTTTAAATGAGAATTGACTGATTAAAAGAATCTACGGGGATCAAGTACATCAAGCTAATAAGAAATTAAACTCTTAATTAATCCTCTCACATAAAGATACTCATCTCAAGAATAATCGATTAAAATATTGAAAAGGCCAAATTCAATCCAACCCTCATGTGGAATGTTAAATTATGCAACCGACATAACCAACCGAAAGAAGTGAAAAAAGCAATTTGCAACATATCATCTCTACAGAGCCGACACTCACCTTTATGTGTAGTTCGTTAACGATGGTAGAATAGTATTACATAATTTCCCAGTGAAAGTGTTTAGTTACTGTAGGGTTTGGTTTTGAGGTTGCCTTTCGATGGTTATACTAAGCACAATATTGAAGGAATTGGCTTAAAATGTCTTTTTAACTAATGATAGATGGATGTTTTCATTTTTCTTTAAAGAAAAATAGACAAAAACAAATTTATTTGAATAGGAGAAAAAATTACTCCAGAATACACAACTAATTTTTTGTTCCGTTTTATAACACCAATTTTACTTTCAATAAAAAACTGATCTTCAAGTTTTTAGGTTCTACATGGGTTTGCGTGGATGGGTTATTTTTGGGAATGATAGAAGAAAGTTCATACA
The DNA here is from genome assembly GCA_032360425.1 of Rubia occidens. Taxonomy (NCBI): domain Eukaryota; kingdom Viridiplantae; phylum Streptophyta; class Magnoliopsida; order Gentianales; family Rubiaceae; genus Rubia; species Rubia occidens. Next base: position 6,799 of record JAUOBV010114066.1, on the reverse strand, counting down.
TGGAGTCTACCTTTAAATTTAGGATCATGGATATCTGTTGACCGGAAATGAATGCAATGTATCTCATTTAGTAAACTATACTGAACAAGAAAAAAAATAAAAATATCAAAGCTACATTATTGATATCTTCGCCATTCACTTTGATTTAATAAATTAATCTCATTCAATTAGAAATTGAATTGTATCCCTGAGGCGTTGTAATCGAGTGCAACCTAATGGGAAATGCATATCGCATAACTTTAGATTGGGACTCAAATCACCATACAATAATCCAATTTTTTAGGATCTAGAAACGATGGATGAATATCACAAGAAAATGAGGAACTTTGCTTACAACGGAAAACTTTTCCTTGGTGGCTGTAAATCTCAAAAAGTCCTTTGAACGCCAGGATATCCTCCACAATGGTAGCTACCATAATCGATGTACTATTATCCTCAACAGGTTATGTAAAAATATTGTTCGATCAAGCACAAAATCCCATATCTTCAAATATATATAATCTACCCACTCTGATTGGAAGATTTAAATTAAGGTATAATGAACGTTAGTGTAAATGAGAACTTGAAGTCAAACAAAAACCTATTATTCATATATATAATTTCAATAGGTAGAATGTTAGTGTAAATATGGTTGTGACTTAGCTATTAGAGTGTGCACTAGGGATTTTAGAATAAAAGGAAATAGTTGAATGTTAAAAATAAATAAGGATCATACACAGTCCTCGGATACCATGAAAATGTGAAAACTAGTAATTAAGTTATATGGTTAATAATACACTGTACAATGGTAATATCCTAGTTGAAACCCCAATGAGTCAAATTCTTGATTACACTAACATAGAAAGCCCACTCAAATAAAGCCGGAAATCCACGGTCGTTTGCAAGCAAGAAGTAAGCATACTTCCCACGCCTTGGGTTGCTCCATGAGCCAACATAATTACATTACCCACTGAAGTAAACCAAAGAATTCTTGCATTATTTCATCAATGGGCCTTACATCTGGTAGGTCACAATTGTTCAAAGTCTTAGGGTAAGTTTTTAAATTTCATATTTTATAGGGTTAGTTTGGAACTTATGCAAAATAATAGGGTTGGTTTTTTATTTTGACCTAAATAAAGTTATAATGAAATGATTATTTTCTTGGCTTGATGGTGGAGGTTGGAAAATTTGTGCAAATTGTGAGCATATTAAGTTCATATTGTGTGCATATTATGTTCATACTGGAGGGTTTTTGTGGAGGGGCTCATGCATTCATCATCTTGAGAAAACACCATAAACACAAGGATCAATTGACGGTTGAAGGGTATTTTTTATACGAAAAAGCTCATCCGATGATACATTTAATCCACTTTCCACCGGTGCTCCAAGGATGTTTTCTCTGTTGACCTGCTACACATCCATCCTATATGCCTAGATTTGGTTTAGTTAGGTTATTAATTTATAAAATGGATGTATAAAAAAAGTATATAAAATAACCCCACAGACACCTATATATACATGTTAAAGTCTAAAGACAAGGGGACAGGTAATCATTCATATTTCCTAACCCTGATTTGTTATCCCTAGGTTGGGCAAACTCCCCAATCTGTGATTAAATTACTATAATGAGGTTCAATATGTTTTCAAGGGAATCCACAAAAGCCACAGCTCTTTTCCTATCCCGTATTTAATTTGATTCATTAAATCAAGAATACCTACAAAAGCATCAGTGGTCAACAAATAAATGTTCATTAAAATATTTAGTACAAATATTGTGCGTATTTCGTGCAAATATTGTGGATATTAAAATATTGAGTCTAGGAATTGTGCTTATATAACATTAAATTAACATTTGCATGTTCTATTTTCTGAGCTCAGTCACCGTTGCACAATCAACACTATTCCCTACATCATTTAATTTTTACAAACTCAAATCAATGAGAAAGATACCATTATAAAATAAAAGTACAATATTTAGGTTTTGCAAATTCAAATGATGCTACACAACTGATTTAACATGTCCAAATTTCAATTTCAAGCTTTTATATATTTTTTTATTTATAAGTAATTATGAACTGTGTTGAATTATGGATTTACTTTGTACACAATTCCATTCAAGGTTATAATAGTTTTGAATGTGTAGACAGGATTTGGTTGAATAATAAGTTTGTCCTGATTATTTTTTGATTATTTATTACAAACTCTAAAAATGAAATATATAGACAGTAACTAAATGACTGTATGTCCTGGACAAACCCAACTCCAGGGCAATACAGATTGTGTGCTCGTCGCACTAGGCCCAGAATTTGAAGGGGCACAATTTTTTTCACCCCTTTATACATCAGCTTTTTTTCTCTTTTCATTTTCTCATTTGAAATTGGACTGGTCCTTTTCAGCTTCTGAGATCCTTCAAACACGACCACACTAAAAGGTAAATACTACACTCTTTCCTGTACATATTTGTGCACTCCCTCCGTACTTTTTTTAGTGTCTTATATCACTATTCATCAATAAAGTTGATGTTGTTTGTATTGTAAAAATATATAAATTTATAAATGTGAAAAATATCATATGAGATACTGCTACATTTATCGTAACACATATTTTTAGAATATTTAATTTTCATAATTTATTTTTAATATAATTTAAAATATTTTAAAAATAAAATTATTATTGAGTAGTGATAAAAAAGGAAGTAAGACACTAAAAGAGTGACGGAATATACTCTCGTAGTTTCCCAGGCCTGAGCTCCTGCACATGAGCGCCGCATTATTAATCGCTCTCCACCCCACCCGCCCATCCCACACCATCTTTTTCCCTTTCCTTCAATTTCCATCTTCATTTGGTTTAGACCGACCGTTAGATGACACTATTTTATAATACATGTAATTAATGAAGTGATTTGATATTTATTTTTATATATTGCAACAAAGTTTATATAATTTTAATTTTTTTAAAAAATATATAAATAATTATAATTTGATCCTAAAAATTATTGAAACAAAGCTTTTCATGACTTTCTCTTGTCCAAGAGGATTATATTTATCATGAATTACTCAACATTAATTGAATATAAGAGAATGTTTATGATTTTCATTACTTTATTTACTTTTGTAATAATGGTTTCAAACACTTTTTATACAGTACATTGATTTCTTTTTCATACTCTTTTATATAAATATACAAACATTCTATCTATATTAATATTGAGTGGGTCTCCTGACAGGCGGCTTGTCCATAAGTTTATGGAAAATTACTTTTTATATCTTTTACACTAAATTTAGAAATTTTGAAAACACTTTTTACCTTATATATTTTTATATTTTCACATTCAAATACATTATTACTTGTTTTAATTTTTAAAATATAATATTTAAATTTCATAAAAAAATAAAAAATTTAAGGTAAAAACCACTATGGACTGTCTATAAGCTTATGAAAATACCACATTTCCTGAGACTTTTATTGGGTGAAAAGATGAATAAATTTTTTAAAATCCGCTTAACTTTCAAGCCTGCCTAGACCCTCTAAGAGAATGTGCAGTGGAGATTTTAAAGTGGTTTCAGCTGTGAAATGAAACCATACTGAAACCATGAAATCCCATAATGAGGGTTTCAAAGTGGTTGCAATGACCAATGGTTTCTAAAATATTGAAATCGGCTCAATTCTCATTTCGACAAAGGCCCACGTGAAGAGGGGCCCGTGTGTCAGCGCGACCCATTTTCTTTCTCCCGCATTGCCAAGTGTCACGACTTGATTGGGAATGTGGCAACCAGTGGTCTCCCCTTTTTCTATTTCCCCCTGATTGAGACACGTGCCCCAATTCTATGGTGCCAAAGTCCCATTAATTTTTTTTAAAAAGCTGAATTTTTCAAAATTGAAAATTAATTTCTGTAAATTTTCAAAAAATTTTCAAAAATCTTAATGAATGTACAAGAAGCAAGAAAATAGAAGATGCAGGGCCAATTCATGGAGAAATAGGTCCTACTGAAGTAGAGAAGAGGCTTGTATGTTCATCGGGTGCGGTAGCTGTTGGAAGAGCAATGCCTCTAGAAATCCGTAGTCAGCTTCAAATTCTATTGGATGGTGTCTTCTTTAGGAGCACATATTCCAAAATAGTTGGCGGTGCATATCGATCTAATGATTAAGCTGTTAAGCAGAAGAGACGAGAAATTGCAACCGTAAAAAATTACTGTAGCAACTGAAAGATAGAGGAAACCATTGAAATTGCTCTAACACCCCAAGCAAACACCACTTTTATATAAAGAGTATTAAATGGGAGTTGTAGTGGATGTTTCCTCCCTCTCCGTCAATAAATGGTTCTCGCCTCCTAAACTTTTCAAACACCTAAAATCTGATGCAAAGTCCAAATAAATTCAAATGTTTCCGCATTCTTGTTAATCGTATTATTAATTTCTTTAGGTTTAAAAACTAGATATTTGAACGAAATTACAACTGGTGCTTAAGAATAATTTTTTATTTGTACTATTGATCAACGGACCCGACCCGATATTTTAGCAACACCCTGCTCCCTGAGTATGTTAATTAGATGCATGCGATATGTTCCTTCACATACAATAACACAACACACATACGTGCATTTTTCTAACTCTCATGTCAAAGCTCAAATATATCAAGTAGCCAAAGCTCACACAGAGTAATTTTTAGGGATTTTAGGGGTAAAAGGGTAAGTGCACACACTTTTACCGCTCATGAGGGATCTTCACTTGAAGCTGAAGTTAGAATCCTGTAATTTACGCTAAAAACTGTAGCTACAGCAGCACGGACCCCTCTCTCTCTCTATAGAAACAGATTGTATACAGCTTCTCTCACAAAATTCCCCATAAAGCCCCCTATTCTCTGTACTCCAGACGTGTCTCTATTAGTCACAATCTAGGAGACGCTCCTTTGATTTTATATTTACAAAGAAGCTAATGTTGTGGCAGATCCCCTTGCTTAGATGTCTAGAACATTACTCAACCATAACATCACTTGGGAACTTCTAGATACTAGAACCAAAGGTCTTTCACTAGTGGATCAGATAGAACTTCCATATGTTAGGATTCCAAGACATCGATTTCATAATCATAATGTTGCCTTTTTTCATCATATATGATTAGAGGTGTTCTTCTTCTCCATCACATGATGGTCTCATATAAATTTCTAGATGTTTTACTATTTCCAAGTTTTTAGAGTTTATTCTACTATATGGAAACTCTCTCTACTGGCTTCTTTGTTTCATTTGCAGTTCATGCAGTGCACTAGTGCACATCATTTCAGTGAATCATCCGAAAAGGAAGCATCTCACCGAGAAGGAAGGAAGCTGACTCACAACCCAAGTGATTGAGATCCAGTCTCCTAAGCCTCCATCCAACTGCATCGACTTCTCGACTTCAGGTTAACAAGAATTTTGTAGTTTTTTCATGTTTAGCAATCTCAATAATTACATAAGGGTGGAGGTTTGGTTAACGGAATCACATGATTGGATGTAAATAGGCAGGACCTTTATGAGTTGATTATTTATAGCCCTCATTTTGATGGCAATCCAAGTTGCGTTTTGATCTAATTCTGCAAACACTAACATTTGTAAGGGACAAGGCCCCGAAACATGTTTATTTGATTGAGCAAATAAATTCATAGGCCATCCAATTATACCTATCGTTCACCTTTGCCCCTCTATTTTCCCCCATACTTTAGACCCCTGAATTAGCAAAGCTAGAAACTTGTGGTACTTCCGTTAGGTCTAACCGTTCAGGTATGGTAAAACATTACTTTTAGGGGTAAAATAGTCATTTTCCCTTTTTCATTTATATTTTTAAAGTTTTCTTTTTGTTTCAGCCCACATTCTTTTTCCATTTTGCAGCCCACATTCCTTTTCCCCTTCTCTCTCCCCCATTTCACCCTGCCATCCCTGTTCGATTACCGCCGCCGCCACTCCTGCTCAATTTCCTCCACTATTTTCCCTCTTTATTTCTATAACCCTTCTTCCTGCTCCTTAAATCGACTCCGCCACTCGACTCGCACCACCACCACCACTCCCACGCTCTAAACCCTAGCCTCGAATCGACTCTGCCCATAACCCTCAGAACCACTGGTGCTCGCTCGCCCTAAAGCTTCGACTGTTTTCCACCATCCAGCTATGCCACATCACAACCATCCCCGCACTACCGCATCAATCTAATTATCCCAAATTGACTAGCGGTAGGTTGGCGTGGGTTTAGGAGAAGAGATGATACAGGTCTGCATGAGAGAGGTGATGAAAATGGAAGCGTTAGTGGGTGAGGTTATGTGGGTTGGTGTGAGAAGAAGAGGGTTGGCGGTGGGTTTATGAGAAGAATAGGGTGAGAGATGTGTGGGGGAGAAGAAGATAAAATAGATTTCTTAGTTACAATTTTGTTCAGCAGGCAGAAGGGTTGCAGAAATATAGAGGGAGAACGGTGGCGGGAGGCAAAAATGGAGAAGGGGAAGGTCAGGGGTGGTGGAAATCGAGCATGGGTGGCGGATGACGGGTGGCAGCGGCGGAAATAGAACAGGGGTGGCGGGGTGAAGTGGGGGAGAGAGAAGGGGAAAGGGATGTGGGATGAACATGGAAAAAAAAGACGTGGGCTGAACCAAAAAGAAAATTTAAAAAAAGATAAAAGAAAATTAAAATTGACTATTTTGCCCCTAAAATTAACGCGTTGACCTTACCTTAACGGTTTCACCTGACGGAGGTACCACAAGTTGCCAGTTTTGTTAATTCAGGGGTCTAAAGTATGGGGAAAAAGTGGAGGGCCAAATGTGAACGATAGGTATAGTTAGAGGGCCTATGAAGTGATTT
>JAUOBV010113960.1:0-12889 GCA_032360425.1 Rubia occidens | reverse complement strand
GAACTTTATTAACGCCTTGTTCAATTGGAATCAATTTTGGAGCAACCGGTGAACTTTTTAACTTTATGCACTTAGGTCCCTCCAAGAATGTGGAAGAAGTTGGAATAACAAATTGGAGATACCCTTGTGTAGTTCACATTGTCACGATCGTATTGTTCCGATATCACACAAATTGGAGGGCCTGGAATCTTCAAAGGGAGTATTTGATGACACTTTTCTAAAATTATACTATGGCCCAAACTTCCTTGCATTTTCTCTACGCTTCAGAACTCTGCACCCAAACATAAGGAAAAATGTTTGATATGGAGATTATGTGTAATCTCTAAGAGGGATGCAAATTGGTGTAATCATCCTTCATTTTTGTTGGCATTCTATTAATACCCTTACGATGAGCGTTATTAGAACAATAATTTCCATCTCGTAGAATGACACATATTCTTGGTTTTTTATGAATTAAAAAGATGCTAAAATTCCATCCATCAATTATGTAAAAGCGCTAGTAGGTAGTTCAGAGTAAATTGTAGATGATTACTTATAAGTATACGAGGGTTAATCTAAAGATCTTGTGGAAGTCTCTGTAAGATCATTCCAGTTTCTTTATCACTCTCGGGGATCATAAGTTTGACTGGAGATGGCAAAGGTCCCTTTCGGGATGATCGGAGTCTATTTTGGAGCAACCGGTAAACTATTTACCTTTTGCACTTAGCTCCTTCCAAGAAAGTGAGAGATGTCGGAATGCAAAATTGGAGATACCCTTATGTAATTTACATTGTCACAACCATGTTGTTTCAATTTGGGCATCAACGGGTCAATGGGGCCCAAAATATTCACAGGGAGTATTTGATGACACTTTTTAGACATTACACTATAGCCCATTTATGGGAAGTCTCAAAAACTTCTCTTTGTTTGAAACCATAACCGAAGTGCTAATGACGTCGGTTAACCTAAAAATTTTAGCGGGTGCCAAAATTTTGAGTAAATTTTTCCCGTAACCCAATTTCATATGAATTTTAGTCACTAAATATACCCATTTCACATCTCCAAAACCATTCCTTCATACCCAGCTCCATAGATTCTTTCCATTCCCATCATTACAACAATTCTAGTGCTCCATCAAATTGTTCCTCTCAAGCATCAACAAGTATTAGAAGATGGAGCATCTCTGGGTACAAATTATTCGAGGTAGTTTTCCTACTAGTGGAGAGAAACCCTATTAAAGGCAGTTTTATTGGACCAGAGAAGACATTTTTCAAGTAGCTTATCTTGTCCTGACTTTGACTGATTCGATCAAAGACGGTTCTGAAAATCGCCTTCTATTGGGGTCCGAAATAGGTTCCGAATTCGTAACCTATTTCTGGAGTCCCAAAAATAAAGCTGGCGAAAATCTCCGAAAGCGGGCAAAAGAACGACAGTCAAGAGAAACATTCTAAACCTGATTTGTAAATGAAAAATAATTTACAACAAATCTAAACTAATAATAATTTCAACAGATCTGTAAACCAAGAATATTTAACAAGAAACATTTTAACAAATCTAAACAAAAAAATGATGTTAACAGATATGTAAACCCAGCTTGCGGCGAAGGTGAAGCAGCGGTAAATGCGGCTACTCGATGGTGGAGGTGACGCTATGAGCGGAGGTAGAGGCAACACTGCGGGTGAAGACAGAGGTGCACTGTGGGTGGATGAGGAAGGAGGACGACGTCGACACTGCTAACGGGTGGAGAGAGGGAGTGGCACGATGAGATTTTGCCGCCGCTTGGTGGGGGAGGGGGAGGGAGAGAGGAGGGAGAGGATTGACGATGGAGTGTGGGTTGTGGAGGAAGTCAATCAGAGGGTGGGGGTGGAGGAAGTATATCAGAGGGTTTTCTTTTGTAGAGGAAGAAAATAAAAAAATGATAGCAGACGGCAGTTATGCCTTAGAAAAAAAATGAAGTGAATAATGAAACCCTAGCAGCAGCTTTTTATATACTTGGCCAATAAAGACACCACATTAAAGGTGGTTCTTCAATATAACTGCCTTTAATTGATGCTTGTTAAAGGCGGTTCTTGAAGAACTACCTTTAATTAATTTTAAAGTGTCTTTAAAATTTTTGGATTACCTTGGGAGGGAGTTCCAACTTTGGAACCTCCTTCGGATCTCAATCAAAGATGGTTCTTTAATAGAAATGCCTTTAATTGATACTCTTAAAGGCGGTTCTTCAAGAACCTCCCTTGGATATCAATCAAAGATGGTTCCTCAAACAAATTCAGGAGCCGTCTTTGATTGGTGCATTTAATCAAGCATTATCTAGCAGTGTCCATCCATTCCATATTCATTTTGCAATTTTATTAATGATTTTGCATATTTTTTTCTTGGTACATATATTGAATATATCATGAAGTATAATGATTGTGACATATGTTATATAGTGTGTGGTGTTAGTGTTGTCAAAATGATGTCATGTTTGTATGTAGTGAGGAAAAAAAACTTACATTAGGGCTGATTGTAGGCAATAATTACATTTTTGTAAGAACACACTTTAAATGTTTGACCTCGGTCTCAGTAAATCACCCCTTGCGATATGTTACTGAACAACTACCGGCGTTGCACGTGTCTAGGAAATGCTTGAAAAACTATGAATATCCGATGTTCTCTCTATACGTCGGTGGGTGCGATATCACGCACTAAAGAAGATGAGTTACGTTTTTTTAGTTGAGATTATTGTCATCTACGTAGGACTATATTATGTGTTTTTCATTTGGGGACTGCCCATTTCTAACATAAATTTTATATCACGTGGATTACTTGTAATTGGACAAAGAAAGTTATCGATGAACTTCCAGTATGTAGATGGATGGACTTGTCATTTCACGATTCACCTTGACAGTGTTAATACCGTACAACATTGACAATGGAGGTTCAATACCAATAATATTTAAATTTATATCAACCTTATATATTGTAATAGTTTGTAACATATATTTGTAATATATGTGATAGTTGTATGGGTTTTATCATGTGATTCCATTATGCATTAATTGAAGAACAATTGATTGTTGTATGATGTTTAATCATTTCATGAGTTATCGAATATTAAATAACGTGTCACGGTTAGCGACGAACGATTGTTTGTGTTATCAAATACAAAATATTACAAAACTGTAGGAGAATCGATGAACAAGAGATGTTGCACACACCGTACAAGATGACACATTAGCGACATTTCACAAACTGGCATTGTTACTTTGTGTGCGACTCTGCCCTTTCAAAACGACATTGTATTGGTCATAGTTCCAGCATGCACACGACATGACGATTCCACTGTGAATGATATTGGTTATAAGCATCTACGATGTAGCTCCAATTCAGACCGATGTTGTCCGGAACGAACTCATAGTAATGATTTCCCATTGTGTGCCTTCTTGCTATGACCAACGTTGGTCATAATACCTGCCAATATCGGCCTAAACGATGCTGTAGCAATTGACTCCTATCATGTGTCTTCTTGCAATGGCCGATGACGACCACAATACTTGCCAACGCCAATCCAAAACTGAGGTAAAAAGTGTACCTTTTACCACGCCAGTATTTACCTTAATTTTTTGGGGTTGAAAACCACGGTAAAAAGTCCTTTAGAACCAAGGTAAAAGGTAATGTTTCTATTAGTGTCCTGGTGTGAATTGAATACTAGTTTTACACAGTTAGAGCATGGTAGGAAAGTTGTATATCATGGTCATGGAAAGTTCTTATTGGTAAATCACCTATAGAGTCGACCAAAGAATTGGTTTAATGGGTAGATTGAGGAAATCCTTCCCCCAAACATGTTACGGGAGAGGAGATTTATGAAAGTAGTGAAATGTATTGACAATGACTTCGGTAAGAACCGGAGGAAAAATCTGAATGAAGGAAGTTGGAAGAAATGTTCCATTTTATTTAACCTACCTTACTGGGAGCATCTTGATGTGAAGCATTGTCTTGATTTGGTGCATATAGAAGAACATTTGTAACAGCTTAATTGGGACATTTCTTAAGACACATAGGCTGATGAAAGACCATTTTAAGTCATGTCTTGATGTGGAAAAAATTGGAGTGAGGTATGATCTAGCGCCAGTTTTGGATGGTGGGAAAACTTTCCTACCGTCAGCTTGCTACACAAAGTCGACTGATGAGAAGAAAAAATTATGTGAATCGTTGAATGGTATTAAATTTCCCTTTGCATACTTATCTAACATAAGAAAATGTGTGCCTGATTAGCACCTAAAAGCATGTGTTAACCAATGCATTTGACACATTTATTATTATGTTTTATTTGATTGATTGCAAGCTTTAGTTGGGTTTATATCACAAGGGGTTTAGATGACCATTGTTGATTTCTTAGCTAAATCCTTAGTTTTGTAGACTTAATTAGATATAATGGACACTATGTCCTTACGATCGTCTAGATTTTTTTGTGAACTTATTGGTAGATTGCTCGTAAGCAATTCAGAGTAGTTTAGTGAAGCCATTCGCTAGAATGGTAGTAGATAGTAGAAGGTTATTCACAAGTATGGCAGAAGACTAAAGACCACGAGTTAAAACGTGGTATAAGATAGAAGGATCAAAGAAGGAAGTCAAAGAACAAGAGGAAATGAGTTTCGAGAGTTGTATAGAGTTTTGCCAACGATCAAAGCAGAATCAGCATCCGAGGGTGGCACCATTAGATTCATCTTCTCGAGCACTATGTAGGTGTTTGGCATTCACCTTAGTCAACTTTATGTTAGCACATTTATTGATATCCCATGAGGAGTGAAACCAAGATGTAATAGGGGTAGCGATAGTCCGGGACCGTATGGATGTATGCATGTGGGTTGGTGAGTCAACGTCACGATGACTGTACACTTCACTTAGCTGTACTTTGAGTCCGAAAGGTTGTAGATAGAATAGCGTAGTGGAAAACAAAGGTTAGTTTATTTTGTAACCTTAGAGTCAACGATAAGGTGCCTATCCATTTTCCTCTATAGGCCTAAGGAGAAGCATTCGTAGTGGAGTGCCCGGGACGTAACCAAACGGGGAGAGAATCAGATCTGCACAGTAGGGCCTTTGTTACACACCTCTAATTACGGAGACGATGCCAATGGAAGAATATAATAGCACCCTAATGTGACAGATAGGGGGGAAATATTGGTCATTGATCACACTACATGGAATAAGCATTAAGATGGGTTTATATGTCTCGAATGTTGTTGAATCAATGATCGAAACACACTACTAGTCATGTTACACATATATTTGTTTTACTCTTGTGTTCTTGCACATGCTTGTAGTTGTTAGATAACCCCTCCCCCTAAAACCTGTCTGGAAATGTTAGCTATTCCTAACACGTGATCACATTGATGAACCGATTGCGGCTTTGTATAGTTAACCGTTAAATTCCTAGCATCTCTTTGGATGATCACGGTCTTGCCACTATCTACCCCATAGGTAGTTTAATAGTAGGAATGGGAGAAACATTACAAACCTTATCTTTGTGAAGTAACTCCGGGGGTTAATTGATGCCTAGTTAACGCTCCAGCGGGGAGACAGATTCAATTTCGGTTCCGTTGTTGGAGATGCTACTTTAAATATTTAATTGTTAACTCTCATAGCTTGTTGGTAGAGTAGTTAGTGTTACTTTTATTTTGTAGCTTTTGTGGTTATTTTGTAGAGATCATGTAGTGTTTTTTTGTATCCTTTTGGTGTGTTTGTTATTTTCCGGAATATGTATTTCTTTAGTTCTTGGTTTGAACTAAGAACTCTTCCACTAAGATTCCTAATTATGTGCCTTTTCTTTGTTTTTTGTTTATGGAAAAAAAGTTTTAAAAAATATGGAGAAGAGAGGCTCACCTAGTGAGATTTGGTAGGATATGTCATTGTGACCACCCTACGGAGTCTTTCTCTTTGTTGAGCAAAATAAGAGAGAAGAAGGAGTTATTGGTTCCCAAGGTCGATGTGATTGATATTGGTACCCATACCATGATTCTCTCAATTCGGGGTTAAGTGATAACTCAAATTCATGGCATGGATATGCATCAGGAAACCAACACTTTGGGTTTGATAGCTGGTCTTCGCCAACCTTTACAATGCCCCAAAACCAATCCTTAGGATTAGTTCCCAAAATGGATTATGGAGAAATTTTGCAAGCTATAGCTAATGTGACCAAGAGTAGTGAGTTATTCCAATCACAATTGCATAGCAACATTAGAGATTTGTGTGGTTAACTCTCCTCAAACATCGAGGGATTTGAAGGGCAAGTGAGTAGCTTGATGGAAAGGGTGAGCCAACTACAAACCCAATATTCCAAAAATGAACCATCCCTAGTTGAACTTGAAATTTTGATAGATGGGAGTGGTTTGTTGAGAGAAAAGAAGTTGATGAAGGGGTTATTGTGCTTAATTCACCATACCACCTATCTTTACCCCAACCCTGACCTATTGAACCAACTCCCACATTTTCAGAACCCTTAGAGGAAACCATAGAGAAGCCCATTGAATATGCTAAGCTTCCAACCCACTTATTTCCTCTAGGGCTGACTCCACCTCTACTAAATCTTCCTCTCGGAATATTTTTACCCACACCTCTCCATTTTTGGTTGCCTATGGTGATAGGGTACAAACCCACACAGTATGGATAACATTAGGGTTGTGCCGCAACATTAAATATACGGAGATTCTTGGGAGGGAACCCGATCTTTGAAAAATTAGATTAGTTTGTTTTCTTTGAAAAAAAATATTTCTCACATTTTCCTCCCATTCTTACACCAAACTATTAGACACCACCAAATTCAACAACCTAAACCACCACCAAATACACAACCTAGGCCGCACACTAGTTACTTTTTTTTGTGGATGTTAATTGATACTTGTTTAGTGTGGATTTGCAGTGGCTTGATTTGAGTTGCATTTTGGGGTAGGTTTGAGGACATTGAGATGGGAACAATGCATTGGGAAGTTGCGTTTGACTATTATTTTCTTTACCTCCCCTTCTTTTCATATCATGTTTCTTATTTGAGGACTATGTGTGTTGCAAGTGTGGGGGAGGAAAGATGTCTCATTGCATTGTGCTGTAGATATTTAGTGTTTTTGGTGTAATTTTCTATTTTTAGTTTTGGTTTTGGAACACTATTAAACTTGGTGTGCATGTTTGTTTTGTAGGAAGCATATGGTTTTTATAGGAAAGTGAGAAAATGGGTTTTAGGAGGAGTCAAACTCACAGACCATGTAGAAGTACATGGTTCGTGAAACTCAAAATGGTGGACAGGGAGGAGAACCAAACCCTATGATTTTTAAGTAGATTGTTTGTTATCGTGATTTTCTGGAATATTATTTGGTGGTGTTTTAGAGAAATTAGTCATTTGATTTGGAACATAATTATACTTGGCATTGGGTTTTTTGTTGTAGGGAATTGTTTGCGACAAAAAAAGGAGGAAGGAGCCCAGAACTGTTCTTGAGACACGACCGTGCAAAGCCTCGTGCTAAAGGAACAGCACGAGGAATTCAAAGTGCATGGCCGTGTCGTATGAATGCAACCCCGTACCGCCCAAATTGGCCAATGGGCTAGCACGAGGCACGTATAAGAAGCTCAAGCTCTCCTGCAGATTTCTCACCCCACTTTTCGTAAACTACACTATCTAGACCACAATTTGATCCATAACTCCCTCGTTTTTATCCAAATTCAAAAAAGTTTGTTCTAAAACACTCCTAATCCAATTCTGAACAAACACACTAAAAATCCCCTCAATAACAACCAATAATTTCTTAGATCTAAGAAAGATCAATTCAGCCATTTTGAGCTGTTTCTCCCAAGAGCTCAATTTTTTTTTGATTTGAGCATTGGGGATCGATGGGTTTTGCTCTCGATGGGTTTTGCACACTCTACGAGATTAGATCATCAAAATCCTTCTCCCATCTCCGATGAGGTATTCTTCTGAATTACTCACTATTCGAATCTAGGAAATTCTTGGCTTTTGAATTTAGATTTGCATCCTAGATTGTTTGGGTTTGTGATTAGAGCTTAGGATTGGATTATTGGTTTGATTGGTTTTTGGAATGATTTGGTTGATTTTTTTTGGATAGTTAGACTGTGATGAGTTATTGGACTGTGCCTAAGTCTATTTCTGTAGTGGTGCTTTTTCTGTTGATATGCCTTGGAAAAATGTCTTTAGAGATGGAACAAACATTACCTTTTTGAGATTTTAGAGGCTCGACCCTGGTCACCAGGATCGATGGGCTCATATTTTGAGATGCCCCATCCTCAGGAATTGGTTTGTATGTAAGTGGGTTATTAAATACCTCGAGCTCTACAAACAGGTCAAGGTTCGGTTAAAGAAGATCATTCTATAGGGCTTCGTCAAGAAGTCGGCCCCAACATAATTGAGGTATACTCTAGAGTTCCTTACCACTGTCAAACAATGGACCAATGGGAAGGGCCTCCAAGGGGCACATTTTTATCTAGGAGACCAGTTTCGCACGATGACCTACAAAAACATTGCCACATACATCGGTGGAACCATAGGGGCCATGTGCTTAACAATGCCATGGATAGCTTGGGATTTCAGTTGGGACCATTCTGGTTCGCCATCACCCGACGATCGGGGGAGAAGACGAGCAAGAATAATGACAACGTGCATTCGACAATAAGATATGTAGCGTGGCTGATGACGATAGTGGTACTTGGCCATGGAGAGGCCACCACACTAACTCATAATGATTGCCTTTTTTGTGATCAATCTGCACAGGCGTGTCTATCTGCATACTATGGCGATCTTCATCTCCTAGTGATATCAATCGTCTATGATAGAGGAGGACAAAATAGTTGTTAGGGTTTGATATTGCTCATGGGTGCTCATTTGTGCTTCCCAATGGACGAGGGCATGCCGGGAAAACCCCAGTGTAGCATACTCCCTCACCATAGGCGTCTTGGTGGAGGAGATGATGATTTAGATTGAGGGTGGTTAGTTCTACTGGCGCTACAAGGGTGCCAAATTCATGAGGCTTCCCCAGAGTACAAGGAACATGCTCATGTAACCGTATACCCTTCATAGCCTTATCATTGAGCCTGACCAGGATCTATGAGAAGGGTGATGGAAGAGTTCTTATGGACAAGAATTGGTTCACCCATAACCATGACAATTAGTGCCTCAGCCACCGCCATAAGCACAAACCTTTTCCCAGACACTGTTAGAGCGGCTAGCCCATCAGTCTCCAGGTATTGAGCATCAGTTGCAGGGATAGCCACCAGCACAACCACATCCGTTTGAGCATCATGTCAAGTTCTCACCATTTCTTGGAGGCCCTATTTACATAGAGGATCTTGTTTACCATTATCCTTGACAGAGTTCTAGAGGTCCATAGGAGACACAATCGGCCATGCATAGCATTTCCACCCAGTTTGATTAATTCAGAGAATAGACCGAACCCAGTACTTACTCATGGGTATCGGTAGTATAGCGCGTACCAGGAGCATGGGTTCATCGGGATTCAGATGGTCTAGCTACCACAACCACTATCTCAGGAGCCTGACTGGATGAGAGAGTGGGTGACTCTATCTTTGGGATGAGACAGGGAGTGAGTTACCTCACTGACAGGTTTGATGACTATGAGGTGGAGACAGCTTACAGGTTTGACCAGGTGGGTGAGCAGATTCAGTACCTTAGGATAGATATAGGCTACCTCTACCACAGAATGACGGATATCATCAAGAGGATGAGAGTTACGGGGATTGGAGATGATCACCCTCACTATGGTCTTCACGGGTAAGGGCAGGAGCAAGATGTGGCGGATGGAATTGAGAAGGTTGAGTGATTCCAACCATTCTCCTATCTTGGTCACATGAAATGGGGACAATGCATCAACTAAGTGTGGGGAGCGAGTTGGATCACTCCATGGGGTGGCATCTTTTGTGTTCCAATTTGTTTTGAGTGATGATGACTACTATTTCTCTTTTCTTTTCCCTCATTTTTTTTTGAAAACTTGTTTTATAGGTGAGAGGGAACCTTTTCATTATAGTTTTGTGATGTTGAAACATTTTGTGGTGCTTGTTTTTCCTTATTCTCCATGTAGTATGAAGCCTATTTGGGGGAATTTTGTTCCACTCAAAAAATTAAAAAATTTAAAAGTGAAAAAAAAATACTCTACTAGGTCCAAAATCCAAAGGGCGACTTAGGGAAAAAAGGGAAAGACCTTGATTGGTTGGAAAACCTATGAAAAATGAGAGGCAAAATGGTGTGGAAAAAGGTGAGGCTGAGCTTTGAAGAATAAAAAAAAAAGTGTGAAGCTAGGATGAAAACTCGAGAGGGCTCCGAGGAAAAATGAGAGAAAATGAGAGAAATCGAAACTTATGCTATGCTTCTCTTGATTTTCCTCTTTGGTATTTTCTTTGGTAGAGTAAGCTAGCTTTGCACATGAATTTTGTATGCTTCACCTTTAGAATTGGTATGATGGAAGTTTAGATTACTTTAGATTTTGGGATATGCAACCGTGAGAGATTCTTATGTCTTCAGGGTTAGGGTAGTTTAGGAATAAAATGTTGAGTGTTTTGGAAAAACCTGTGCATGTTATTGTATTCTTAGATCTATGTTTGATCTTGTTTACTCGAAGACAAGTAAAGGTTTAACTGTGGGGGATTTGATGATACGTCAAATACATGTATTTTCCAAAGCATTTAACATCTGTTTTATTATAATTTGTGTGATAGATTACTAGATTTAGGTAGGTTTACACAGTAAGGAGTTTGGATAACCGTTTGCAGTTTTCATATCTAAATCCCTCATTTTGTAGCCTGCTTTAGGTTTAATGGAATTTTGGTCCCTATGAGCATCTAGATTCATTTTTCTGAGCTTTACTTGTACATTGCTCGTAGGCACTTCAGACAGTTTTTAGAAGACTATTCGCAAGAATGGTGGTAGATTGGAGAAGGTCATTCGCAAGGATGATGGAAAAATGAAGGCCACGAGCCAAAAATGTGAATGTATATGTATGTGTCAAATAAAAAGAGCTAAGTCCAGAAGAGTCAAAGACTAGTATGACCCGTACAGATTTGCACAGTCCTTGCACCAAGAATGGAGTGACCATGGGTCCAGGCCACAGGACGTGCAATCTTGCACGTCTGACACACTCACAAGATGCCAGACACATTCTAGACCAAAGGACGCGCAGATTTGCACGTGTCATGTGCTTACAATAACCCGAGAATACATCCAGCCTGAAGCCCGCCTGATTTTGCATGGCCATTCAGTATTGCATATCCCGGGCCATTGTGACTGCTAGGTTTTCCTTTCTTTTTGGGCCTTTCCTAAGGCCTAATTCTACCTACTATATATCCACCTTTAGTATTCTTAGGTTTAAAAAAACCATTTCATTAGTCATTATTCTAGTAGTAGGTAGGAAGAATAAGGTTGTCTTCCCTCTTCATTTATTTCTCTAGGTTTTGCCTTATGGCATTAACTTCAATGATTTCTTTGGATTAATGTCTCTGGAGTAGTTATTATCTAAGGAAGTATTTTTATTCATGACTAGATTAATAATTTTGTGAGATTTTAAATTACCCTATTTTCTATGTCCTATGAATACTTGTGTATCATTTGCATTTCTAATTCAGGTATGATTTATGCCATGGCATGCTTTATGATGCATCCATAATTCTATGCACAATGTAATATCATGCTAGGCTAAAATTCTATCTTGGGAGTGTTATATTAGATCTATTGTATGCTCGAGAGTACTGGAGAGATGAGTGATTCATGCGACCTTGAGAGTACCGAATCAATCTTTAGACTCTAATTCTAATTGGCTAGTTGTGTTAGTGATTGTTAGGAGGGCTGGACAAATTCCTAACGAGGAGGAACCCTTGGCTTACCCTAATAGATAAGCATTTTATTTTGTACCGAATAGGGTCAATGCAGCCCTAGAATCATAAAGAGAGGCCAAATCCATTGCCTCCCTAGGCCTAGGGTTGGTGTCCATTGTGCAGTGCCTAGGACGTATTGTTCTCACTTTTATATCCAAGGGCTATGACCTAAGCAAGGCTGAGATCCTTTAAGAAGGGGAGCATTAGCATCGGGACTAAGATTTTGAGGAATCAATTATGGTATCGTAAGGGATCGTCGCATATTCCCTAATTATGGATGAGGTGAGATGGTTCTTGAGGGGGAGATGAACCTTTGTAAGACAGACATTGGGATTCCCGGCCAACTTCACACTATGTGACATAGGCATAAGAATAAGTTTATATGGTCATATGTGATAGAATATAGAATCAAAGTCATTAATCGGTTATGTTACGCAAAATACCCCCAAGATTAGTTCAGTATAGGTTTAATCTCTTTTGCTTACATGTTTTGTAGTGTTGGGTACAAACCTTTCCCCCTAATTACTTGTTTAAAGCACTAGTTATTCCCGATACACAATCAGAGTGATGCCTAATTGTGGGTTGTGTAAAGCTAACTTTTGAATTTTAGTATCTCTGTGGACGGACCTGGACTTGCCACTAGCTACTTTATTGTAGTTAGGAGTGAGTACAAGAGCAACATCTATAAATTCTTATCTTCGACGCTTTGCAACACCTCCCGCAACGAAGATACAAGGTTTGTTTTGCGTTTTGATCGAACAAGTTATGAAGCATTTTGTGAAAAGGGGAAGCTATTGGATTGTTACATTAATGATTTTAGTGAATATCTAGGAATATGATGAGGTGTCAAATGCATGTATTTTCTGAAGCATTTAACATCCGTTTCGTTATCTTTTTGTTGGAAGATTTCTAGATTTAGGTAGGATTACATTATAAGGGGGTTGTTTAACCGTTTTCGGTTTTTGTATCTAAATCCTTCATTTTGTAACCTCTTTTGAGTTTAATGGATTTTTTGTCCTTACGAGCATCATATTCCTTTTTGTGA
>JAUOBV010113850.1:0-12890 GCA_032360425.1 Rubia occidens | reverse complement strand
CGTACCACTGGCGATTCCGTTTTCGAAACAGATTTGTAGACGGTTCAGGCTGGTTTACCGGTTTGGTTATCGTTAGATAAACTTTCGGATATTTATAGGTAGGTGGAAACTAACTGGAAAGTCTCTATATGAAATGGACCAGGGTGTGACCACTAGCTTATTGTATCGTCCAATATTAATACTTGCTTGCAGTTAGTTAGTTCGAGCCGAATTAGTTGAAAGTGCAGCCTGTTTTTGGCCATTACCTTTTTGTATTCCCTTTTGTGTTTTCTTTTAGTTAGGTCTAGATGGGCTATTACCGGCCTACAGATACAGTGATGGCACGATAGAGACATATTTTTAGAAGCATTACTGTAATCTTACAATTTGCCTCCCTGCGTGGAGATATCACATATTGTCTCCCTGCGTGGAGTTATTGATACAGAGATGGTATAGACTAGATATACCATTAGACACATCTCTGTATACACAAACTGCCTCCCATTGTGGAGTTATCTGTATTATTTTATTTCATGTTTCTCTTTTCCGGTTTGGGGAGCCGTATATACACCCCCCACTTATGGTGGTTTCAATCTAAAAAAATAAATTACGCAGCTCTGTTTTAGTTCTTATTATGCCCTCCCTCTGATTGCAGTTTAAAGATCGGGAATGCATTACGTACTAAAATTAAGTGTTACGATGGTCATTCCATTATCATTCCATTATTTATCTTGTACTTTTAGAATTAGATATATGCATATTTTAAAAAGGATGGTTCATAGTTGAGAACACGTTCCTCTCATCGCACATGTGTTCCGAAGGCTTAACCTATATAGGAATCATTTTATGTAATAAACTGTGGACTTTTTATTTGGCTAGTGCTAGTTTCAAAATGGACATCAGGTTCAGAACACATTAATGTTCCTAATTCGGAACATTGAGGATGGAAGAACATCTCGCTTCTGTTTTAAATTTCCAATTTTGGTACAATAATCAGAAACTGATTACCCCGTCTATTGGAATTCATTTTTACCTTAACACTGCGACTCACAATCATGGTAAAATTGATACTGAATCCATTGACTTGTACAAATTTGTCTTTTTTTTACCATGTACAGTAACAACACCGCAATGTGGAAATGTGACATTACAATCCCACCATCAATCCCGAAATTAATAAATTGGTTTACATTTTCACAAATTCTGGGGTATGTAACATAGACATTTTTAGGGAGCACATAGGTACGATGTGACATGAATAACGTATTCATCCCCCATCATCTCCGCTAGATGAAAAGACATATCTGGAATCCGGCTCCTCTTCATCTTCACTTAAAGCAATCTCAATCCCTTTCTCCCGAAGGTAAGTTTCTTGCTTGGCACTCAATTCCGTCACCTTCATTTTTAGGGCTTCCATTTGTCTATTGAAGAAAGAAAACATCTTCTTCCACTTCCACAGAAATCTTTTTTCGACTCCTACACACAAACATTATAGAATTATAAATTTGAAAGATAAAATCTAGGGATAATAAGGAATGGTGTATTACTCAATATCTGCCCATGACGATGGCTCTGTCTTAGAAGCTTGGCCTATGATTGATTATTGAACTTCAAACCAGGATTTGGACTACGCGTAAGCCCTTTGTTAGATTTAACTTACCGAATGCACTCTCTAAAATATCAACAAAAGCTTGTGAAGGTTGAAAGTGCAATGAATCCATCCATACACACGCTTGTCGTCTGAAACAATCAAAACTAATCTCCAATGATCCCTATATACAATCGTGTATTTTAATAAAAAAAATATTTAGTGAAAATAATACATCGAAGGCCATGTGGAACAATTAAAAACTGAAAACATCACCTCTTAATGTAAGGTGCAATGAATAATCTCTTATCCATTTGGCATATGCTTTTACGCATGTAATCTATCCGATCTTGCTTCAAACACCCAATCCCTTGGGTCATCAATTGATATAAATACCCTACCCATCCTTTCTCCTTTTGATCAGCAAATTAATACATGTATCTTACACATAGCATTTTCAAGATTAGAGTAGAATATGTATGAAACACAACTATTTTAAATACCAATGGAAAAGATAAAAATGAGAAGAGGGACATGATTGTTTGGTTGATTTGGTCACACTTACATATTCCTTGAGGTCACTCCACAATGCAATGATGTCTCGATTTCTACCAAATACACATTCCTTCCCCAAAAATTGTATATGTGGAGTTATGTTGGTGTGCGTTAATCCAATCGAACATAACGCAGATGAGAGGCAAAGAAACCTTTTCCATTTGTGCCCTTGTCATAGGGGTTTGTGATGCTAGCCGCCGGTACAACTGTCTTTGTTGTTGCTGGCCGGCTTACTTTCAAATGACCATTTTTTGCAAGATCAACGTATACCAGACAACGAGGCCAAAGTAAAAACATTCCTTGAGCAGGTTCTACCAACATGTAATCTCCTTCCGGAATTAGTAAGCTTGCATTGTGCACCAAAGGTTTCTCCACCAATATCCTTGCAATTCTGTCTGCGATTAGAAATGAATGATGATGTTGCATTAATCCGTAAAAAAAATTATCATTGCCAACATGTAGGCGGGTTGCACTCTCTCCAACTTCTATGAAAAGATCACATAGTTGAGAACCCTACATGAAATACATAATTTAGAGTTTAACAACGTCATAACATAGAATGCTATTCAAAAAAATTGATGGAACCTTTTTTGGGTCGATAGGATTGCCTTGTCAGAAGAATCTTCAATCGCTGCCCTGGGTGATAGTCCATTGTGGTTCACCTCAACACTTGGAGAGTTGTGAGATCCTATTTATGGGGGGGCTCCCAATCGCAAGTTAGATAATTTTAATTGTAGGGCACTAGAAGATCGGTGTGCTTTACTAACTTGCGAATCAAGATTTCTTCTTGCTCTAACCGTTTGTCCCGGAGAATGGCATCCTTTTGTAAAGTGTAGAGTCCTGAAGTATTATCCCTATAATATGAACGTACAATGCTGAAAGCCTCTCTTTGTGTCAAGAATGCTTCCTCCCTCTTGAGCGCCCCGGGTGGTCGGATTTTCCAATTTCCTTGCATAATATGTCGTGCTTACCAGTTGGAATGAATTGACCTTTATTTTGATCTTGTTTTAATTTATCCTAGGTGAATCAAACAAAAACACGATGAATAGAAAACCCAAAATGTGGTAACAAGCATAAAAATTGCATTGTAATAGGAAAAAAGTTAATGGTACTCATACCACTTTTTCTGCGAGTTGAACCGCCTCATCCTTCTCATATCGACCCTCATTTTTTTTATTGATCTTTTAGGAATAGATCACACCGTTCAGTTTGATCGACATCCAATGGAAAAACTGATGCCCTAGCCTCTTCCTCAATCACCCCCTTCATTGGCAATATAACATCTCGTTCAAATCGTTCCATTATCATCTCAAGCGCCACCAATCCACAGCCTCTACGGTTATTTCAATGTGGAGTTATGTTCAACTTTGCGATTCATTTTTTCTCATCTCTCATACCCTACAAGAAATATGGGAATCCACGTGACATCAAAACTACAAAATCTTAATTTAATCTGTTAGTTTGTAGTGTGTTAACGCTTTCCTTATTCTCTAAAGCTCTTCTCTTGTGGATCTCCCAACTCTCCGGTTAAATGTGCATGTATGTTAGCCATGGACGATCACCTCTTTCTACTTGAGAAGATGTAATCTCTTGAAAATGTGTGCTTGTTTTCTCGCCAAAGTTTTGATAACATATACACGGTCATCTTTCTTAAGTCATCCATATCTGGGGCATTGATTTCAAAGGGTCTCTATTGTGACATAAAAGGGCAAAGTTAACATAAATTTTCCATTTGTCTTAGAAAAAATATATAATGGTATTAGAATGAACATGCAAACAAGTACTTAGAGATACCTGGCACTCCATCCATAGGGTGGCTTTGTAATATTTTGGCACATCGTGCCAATTATCATAACGCATGTCTACCCTTGTCCGACCCACCTTCTTAACCTAACTTGACCACTTAGCACGTTTTTCAGACAAGCATTCGCCCTTTGCTTTGAAAACAAATGGGGTCAATTCCTTTCTAGACACTCTCCGTTTGAGCATTCTACAATGTGTTTTCACAATTTCTACCTCTCCCGATCCCTCATCCTCCTCATCCACATCAACAGTTGTTTTGGTATTTCCATCTTTCCAACGTAACTAATCATCATGACTCCTTTTTCTACACATTTATCTACAAAAAAAACCTATTGTAGACTATTCCAGCCTTGCATTGAAACCCTAAACATGACCAAAAAATGAATAAATGCTCAATATTAAGCATCATTCCAAGTAAAACTATGTCCATCATAAGACATAATATTATCTCTAGACAAAATATCACTACATTATTAACATTACCATGAGCACACAATTGGAAGATGGTGATTGCCAATGATTCTAAAAATAATCGTCAATGAAAAATATACATTTGTATTTGAGCATGGAATATTTACCGATCCATCGACTAGAAGTGGATCTTGTTGAGCCCAATCAAGTAACCTTATGAATCTTCGAAACCTT
The DNA here is from genome assembly GCA_032360425.1 of Rubia occidens. Taxonomy (NCBI): domain Eukaryota; kingdom Viridiplantae; phylum Streptophyta; class Magnoliopsida; order Gentianales; family Rubiaceae; genus Rubia; species Rubia occidens. The sequence goes on along the minus strand of JAUOBV010113850.1, from coordinate 8,320 downwards.
TGCACAAAATCAATCTTTTCCTTGAACGTTATTGAGTAGTTATCAAAATAGAGAACTTGGGCTAGGGTTTCGGTACGTGAAAACATTATTTGGATTTTGTGGATGATTTGATGAGGAGTGAGAATCACTTCCGAGTTCGTAATTATGCCAATTCTTTTATTTTATCTCCAGGATTGGCTTCTGAGTTTTGAAATGATCTATGGAATAAGTTTGAAATTAGGACCAACTTTTGAACTCGGAAGCTTAACGGGATATAAAAAAAACATCACCAATTCAGACTCCAGTTACCAAATTGCTTTCAAATTTGAAAACCTAGGTTTCCATTCTGATTTCAGTTCGTATAGTCCAACCACTTCTAAGAGTCAACATGTCGAGGATGAGGGGAACGGGGGAGGAAAAAATAGGGGATGCTTAAACCCAAAGCCATAATCCATCCGTTGAGGTTGGCGGGAGCGAGAAATTCTTCAATAGTGAGGCTGAACGGAGGTAAGTTGATTTCCTTCATGTGATAAAGTGTACTAATCCTAAGGTAGTCTGTAGTACAAATATGGAAGACTTGTCTCTAGGCTACATTCTTAGATATTTTAGAAATCGGTGCATGGAAAAATTGATGACTTTAGAGAAGAGTGTTCATACGGATGAGGTTGTTCAATTCTACGCAAATTTAGGGCAGAATTTTAAGAATACTGATATGACCCTTGTCAATGGGAAAATGTCACTATCACCAAGTATACAATCAACGCACTTTTGATGAATTCGTATAATGAGGCATGACAATCCTAATAGTTCACTAGAAATCTTTCATCAACACTGGTTCGGTGTTAGTGAAGCCGCACCCTTGTACCCTACTGAAATAGGTAAGAAATAATTTGGTAAGGTAGAGGATGTGACAGGCCAGGCTAAGGGCTATGAGGTTAGTAAGTTAACAGTTGAGTAGAGGCTAGTCTATAAGTGGATTTGCTTAAGTGTTTTACCATCGGGGTGCTGCGCTTGCAAGCCAACACTAGGTAACCTCGTGTTGTTCTATTATGTGATGGAGGGAATCCCAATAAACCCGGGGTCTAATATCGTTAGCTACGTGTTGAAGGTGGAAGGTACTAGAAAGCAGAATCTCCCCTATGGGGGATTGATCACTGCCTTGCTGAAACAATTCGGGGTCCAACCTGTTGATAGGTCATTAGGCTTAGAATACTATGACATGAGTTGGTTCGTGCACAAGCAGTTGGATATGGGAAGCGATGGCAAGTGGAGACACAAGGTACTCCTCGGCACAGCGGCTAAAGCTACTAAGGGAGCAAACGATGCAGTGTTGGATATGCAGAGTCATCCACGTCACGTGAGTTTAATGAATGTTCTTATATATGTATTTTCATGTATTACATTTTGTTTTAACTTTAATTTTGACTTGTTATTTTTTAATTCATTTTTAAGAGGCTGCAGTGGTTGGAAGAGTCGGGTGAGTAGGTACTTAACATGCATTCAAGGTGATGTTAGTAAAGCTAACGAAGAATTAGAAAATGTTGAAGCCCATCATGCCAAGTTCATCAAAACCTTTGGGTTGCAGTTGCAACTTTGTGATGATGAGACCATGCCGAACTTGGGCCGATGATGAAGAGGCCCGGGAAGAGGTCATTGGAGAGGCTAGTGTTCAGGATGGTGAGTAGGCCGGTGTTCAGGGTGGTCAAGAGGCCAATCAAGAGGAGATTGACACTTAGTTCGGTGATTCTTGAATGTTTCAATATTTTTGTTATGATGCTTTGGATTTAGAAGAATTGTCTAAGTATTCCATAGTATTGGATTTTAAATGGTGCGAATTGTCGCGTGAATTGTCGCGTTGGTCTTTGAACAAGATGCTTTTCAATGATGATTTCATTTGGTAAATGTATGTCAACCATCATTTTTGAAGTTGATTACAAAATTGCGTGAATATGGAGCGAACAAATTTTAAGGTATAAGGTAGAGTTGACCAAAACCCCCGAGTTTCTTCTGAACTCAGAATTATTTATGTCCTTTACAAAAAATAGATCTAACGGAACTCTAAAATCGGAACTAGGTTGGACATTACGGACTTGAACATGTCATATTTATTTCTATTGACCAACAAGCTTCCGAACTAGGAAGACTGACTTTCGAATTTAGATTGTGATTCCATTCCAGAACTGTATTTTTGTGTAAGGTAACACCTTGTTTATAAAAACATGTTTATTGCACCAAATCCACTTCCAAGTTTGGATTTCTATTTTTGGGTCTGCACTTATTTGACCCAAAAATGTTTACGAGTTCAAAAATCAGGTTCCTTAATCAGATCCCAATTTTGGTCTAGCACTAGCCTAAATAAAATCCACCCATTATATCTTCCGAGCCCGGAAGATATATTTTCGGCTCTATCGTAATACCAGCTGGTGAGCTTACGAAGTCATAAGCTTCTTGAGTATTTTTTTATACGGGCTAAGCCCAGATTGCCTCATTTGAATACCCTAATTGCGCTAGAAACTAATCTTCTAGATTATCCCAATAAACCCCCAAATTCAAACCTTTTTTCATACGGGCAACACTATACGATGCCTTCATCGTAACAAGGTGGGAAGGGAGGAAAGGTCAAGTCAAAATTGGGTACTTCACAGAGGTCAAACACTTATGATGTTCAAAGGGCAAGGTTTGTATCAATCGAAGCTCAAACGAGGTACAATAACTTATGCAAGAGTGGTAAATTTCTAGATTGTTACGTTCTTGATCTAAATGTTTATCATAGCATAGGTTTAACTGATCCCGTGCTTAAGTTTGACGGCCAACATGTTCTGAAATTGTTGAATTTAAATGAACAGTCACACTTTGTTGAAGTATGTCAGTTTTATAGCAATTTACATAAGAAAGAGAGGGGTAATTATGCAACTACGGTGAACGGGTACAATATTAACCTAAGTCTGTGGATTATTAATAAATTTTGGACTGTTCGTACAAAGGTCCCGATAATATGTTTCCACAAGACATCGAAGGGCCTTTGAATGACATATATCACAGAGAGGCTTGACCCCCTTCAGTTGGACTATCAGTATATTGATCCTATCACTTCTACTCACAGATACTTCCAACTAACCCTACCAATTTAGGGAAGCCCGTGAGTTTTTGTTTAACCCACCTTACTATAGACCAGAGGTTGTGTACAAAATGATAGAAAGAAGTATTGTTCCTACAACTAGCCACATCACCGAGCCTACATATACCACGCTAATGGTGTTTTATTACATCATTGAGGGGAGAAAAATCAATCCCTGCAATCTTCATTCACATGTTCTAGGTTGCGTCATCGAAAAAGTTGATCAAGAGTCTCTATTACAGTAACTTGATCACACTAATTTTGAAGAGCATTCAGGGGTTAGCGTTACATGGTGAGAAGAATCTATGCAAGTGGTTCGACTAATAATACTTCATGAAGAAGAGATGGGTCTTGTATGAGCATGAGTGGGCTCACAGGACAAGTGATATGGTAGAGCTGAACTAGAGGCCAGGAGTTGAACAAGGTATGGTACATTATTTATTGTATGACAAATATTCAAATCTTCACCTAATCTATTTGTACTTATGTGCACCAATTGTTGACTACAGAGGAACCAGACACTAGTTTCATGAGAGGGTCCAGGGCATGTTACAAATGGGTCAATGACCAAAATTTCTCAAATGAAAGAGTGCATATGGAAGTTGGAATGAAGTCAGCGTGCTTACGAGCATCATTGCGCATCTTCTGCAAGACAAGAGCCGGATGGAACCTCTTCAGTTTGATTGAGAATGTTTAGATTGTGGTGTTGTATTGAATTGATCCGTGAATTTGATTTTTCAATTTGCAATATCTAACATGATTATTTGTACTATTAATTTATTCTAATTAGAGATGGTTTATTTTGAATGTGTTGTGTGATTTTACCAAGATCATCACATTTAGTAATGTTTAGAGGATAGTTGTGGTTAAATAGAACTTTACAAAGGTTTTCTTGGTGGAACGAGGGTAGAAAGAGCTTAGAATGACTTTGCAACCATTCCAGCCGACAGAGTTTCAGAATCGGAAGGCTATCGAGTGTTCATGATACATGCAAAAAAATCAACTAACACACTAAATAAATGGTGCCCTACCTCTGTTTTTTCCCCTACCAATCTTCTTCTGCTTCCTTCTCTTCTTCTTGATCTTCCTACACCTATCGATAAAAGTTCCTTCATCATGGTCTGTATGCCCTATAAATCCATGTAAACTCATATCATCCTCCGCAAGCAAAGTCTCTTCAAAATTGGATAGTGTCGGAGTATTGCACCGAAGCTAATAATATCTTCGCATTAGTAGTCTCCAATAAAATATCTTTTGCTTTTAACTACAATCTCCCAACGAGGGTCTACGGGGTCTTTGATATAGAACACTTGATGAGCTTGTGATGCCAATATGAAGGGATCCTCTCTCCAACCAACTCGACGTCTACCAATAAGGGTGAATCCCAAGTCTGCAATTCTCTGTGTGCTATTCACATTTACCCATTGACATTTAGACACAAGAACTTTCACTGTCCTATAATCAAATTCCCAAATCTCAATTATGGTTCCAAACTAACAAGTCTGGGCATACATGGGATTGTCGTCACTTGCACTCGGAACATCTAAATCCTCGAACACAAAATCCACGCCACTCTTCTGTGATACACCTGTATCATCAATTAATTTTGTGCTGAAAGTGAAGCCATTAATGTCATAACCTCCCTACAAGATAACTGTTCCCAAGGGTCCACGTGAGTACCATTTCACTGAATGTAAATGATCACCAATTCCTATGTGAGCTCGTAGCCATGATGCGAAGGTGCTAGTGTGTTATTGGAGAACACATGCTTCATTTTACTTAGGATGGTTGACTCTTATATTATCCATATGGATCTCGATATACGGGACAGTGCTTCGTGATTACAAAGAATATAAAGGTGGGTCAAACACAAATCTTCCGCACTAGTGCCCAATAGCTTACCCTTGACCATGTATTCCTTTCGTGTTGAGATTTTGGAACGTCGACATAATCTACTTCCTTCAAATAATCGGTAGAAAAAACTCAATCACCTCCTCCATCACCTCCTCCATCACCCAAGGCTGAACAATACTTGCATCAAGTCTGTATCGGTTCTTAACAAAATGTTTTAAAAAAATTCCATATACCCCTTGAAAAGATACATCCATCCCAATAATATAGGACTGCACAACTTGATCTCATGAACCAAATAAATAATCAAATGGACCATTATATCAAATAACAATGGGGGAAAGTGCATCTCCATCCGACACAGAATTTCAATTATTATCGATAACAAATGATCAAGCTTCCGAACACTAATACTTTTCGAGCATATGGACTTGAAGAACAAACAAAGTTTTGTAATGGAAAATATCACATGAGGGGGAAATGATGCCCTAATGGCAATGATATTCAATTCCTGCATCAAGCTGTGGCAATTGTGTGGTTCCAATCCAACCAACTTCAACTCCTCCACAGACACACGTGATCTTATGTTAGACGAGTAAGCCATCGACACTTCACACTACTAAGGGTCTCACGGTACGATTTCTTCTCTGACTGAGATATGGAATAGCAAGAAGGTGGAAGATAACAGTCATCAGCACTCGTGACCGGCCAGCCCCAAACTGCTCTTGATTCCCATTTCAACCAAGTCATCCGAGCTCTCAAACCATCCTTTGTTTTACCGGGGGTATTCAACAATGTTCCAACCAAATAATTGCACACATTCTTCTCAATGTGCATCACATCAAGACAATGTCTTACATCCAAATCCTTCCAATAAGGAATTTTGAAGATAAATGGAACATTACTTCCAACTTCCTTCACTGGTAACTTTATGCTTCTTCTTCCCAAAGTTATTAGGAAATTACTTAACTCTTTCATAAACCTCAATAGCGGCTAGCGGTAACGGTTCCACTCTCTTCTCTACTTCTCCATTGAACCATTTTTTGTCGATCTCCATGGTGACTCTCAAGAAGAAACCGTGTACGGCCTAGATATATGGTTTTACATCCATACTTCAATTGACAAATGAGGTTTGCTTCTCACATACTTGACACTCGCATAGCCCTTTGACCGAGTACCCGAACAAATTTTCATATGCAGGAAAGTTATTTATCGTGCAAAATGACGCCTTTAATGTGAAAACATCTCCTGCCCAACCATCATACGTCCGGACCCCATCATTGAACAACGTCAACAAATCATCCACCAAAGGAGCAAGGTACACATTTATATCATTACCAGGTTTCTTAGAGCCTGATATCATCATAGATAATAGCATGTACTTCTGTTTTATTGTCAACCACAATGGGAGGTTGTATTTCACTAACATACAGGGCCACGAGCTATGTGCGCTGCTCATATTACCGAATTGATTCATTCCATCGGTGAAAAGGCTAATTCTCACAAACCGAGGCTCTGCACCAAATTTGTGGTACATGACATCAATTTTTTTTCCACTGTCCACCGTCCGACGTATGTCTAATCACGTTATTCGTAGGTCTATTTCTCTCAGAATGCCAACAAAAAACTTCACATCTTCTTTGCAAGCAAACAACTTCTTTAGCCGGGAAATGATAGGGGATAGGGAGATCACATATAACTTTAGCCAGTTTTTTTCTTGGAAATCATATAAGCATCTACCCCAATTTCCATTCCTCTACGCTTTAACTTGTAACGAGACTCGCCACATAGCTAATATCTGTCTCTGTCATCATCCTCCGACCCTCTATAAAACATACAATCGTTAGGGAAAACAGGTATTTTTTCAATTCCATTCCCAATAGGACAAAGAATTCTTTTCTTGGCATACCCTAACTTTTAGGAAGTAATTCCCTAACTAATTAAAGAAGAAATTTTGCGACAAAAAGATTACCTTCAGGAAGCAATTCCTAACTAATTTAAGAGTCTCTGTCATGCCTTCATCATTTCACCCAAATTTCACTTTCAAATTCATCATTCGAAAAGTGGCACTGAATATTGAATGCTTCGAACAGGTGTATAGCACCATCTTCTTATCATTATGCAAAGCTTGAAAGACTTTGGGTTTACCATGGAATTCCCTAGAAACATCCTCCAACATCTCCACGAATCCATCATTTACATCTAAATTCCCTACTTCTTTAAGGCTAACGTCTTCAACACTAGCCATGTCAACATCCCTGTTCCACACCCAAGAGGTGTATGGGCAACGTGCTTGGACCACACCATTCTTTGAAGCATGTTCAAAAGCTACCCTAGTAAAGGATTCTAGTAAAGGAATGTAATCAGGTGATTTTTCTCAAATCACTACCAATCAATTCAATTCTATCCATAATCAATCACCTAGGAATAAAATACAATTAACATTCCCATAACAAAAACATTCCAATAAAAATTCATGAATGGAACTAAAGTATCAAAACTAATTCAATGAACAAACACTATCATTCATCACATGAATTAAAATCGTTTGCTAAGGATTTAATTGTAAACATTTAAATACCTTATCTAATACACATGGGCAGCTACATTAGCTCTTCATGAAGTCCAAACTTCGGCCATGTGTTATCACTCAAAGGAGAATTTCAATCAACATTGACCTAACAACGTATTTTTTTAATCAACCCCTCAACTTCTGATTCCAGAAACATTTCACCAAAACCCTACATATACCCACAACCATGTTACAGGGTCGGAACCTGGACACGATTACTCATCTGAGTTCAAAAATATCCTCGGCTCTTTGTCTACCGGATAAACTAAAGGTTCCTCATTTGTAACTTCGTATGTGCCACGTTCTCAATTCGTAAGTAGGTCACATTAAAGTTGGTTTGGCAAAACGACCATTAAAATTTAACCATTTAAAGGTGGTTAAAAATAAAACCAACTTTGTTTATAATGAATGAAAGGATATTTTTTTTAAACAACCTTTGAAAGTAAATTAACCGCCTTTAATATGTGTGGGGGGTGATTAGGCTCGCTTTTGATTTTGGAAGCACTCTTAGAAGGTGGTTCGCGGTCTTTTCCACAGAACCTCATTTGAATGTTGCCTTTAATAAAGGCTCTCCACTAGTGATATAAGTCAAGTCTAACCTAATTATGTCATTTTGTTCAACACCGTAAGAATTAAACATCTTAGCAGATTGAGCATTAATTGTTGTCTCTAACCTCACATTCTTTGATGAAAAAAAATGTGCAGTCGAACCAAAATTTATTCCTTCTCCACACCATCTGCTTCATTCTCTGAGAACTTGTGGAAACTTTCGTTGACTGTGAATCCATTCTTTTGTGATG
>JAUOBV010113741.1:0-12890 GCA_032360425.1 Rubia occidens | reverse complement strand
AGATTGCCTGAAGAAACCTTGGCTATATGGTAGTCAGATTACTCCAAAACAGAAGGAATTGGATTCTGCGATTGAAAAGGTGATTAATTTTCCTGAACATGTTTCCCTCAAATTTTATCCTGGATTTAACAGAATAGCTTCTTGTTTATTCTGTTGAGAACTACTGATTGCCTTTTTATGCAAAGAGTGTTGGTTTCCGATTGATGTTATAGATTTATAGGTCTATTTCGTGCCTATAGAGTCTATAGACTAGGTAATACTCCCCCGTCCCAGTTCAAATTGCACTTACTTTTTGGACACTATTCTTAATCAAAGTTTATTTTGTTGAGAACTACTGATTGCCTTTTTATGCCAAGAGTGTTGGTTTCCGATTGATGTTATAGATTTATAGGTCTATCTCGTGCCTATAGACTAGGTAATACGCCCCCATCTCAGTTCAAATTGCACTTACATTTTGGACACTATTCTTAATCAAAGTTTATTCTGTTGAGAACTACTGATTGCCTTTTTATGCCAAGAGTGTTGGTTTCCGATTGATGTTATAGATTTATAGGTCTATGTCGTGCCTATAGACTAGGTAACACTCCCCCGTCCCAGTCCAAATTGCACTTACTTTTTGGATACTATTCTTAATCAAAGTTTGACCGCATATTTGAATAGATATATGAATAACAATATTATCATATGTAATATCGTTGAATTCGTCGTAACAAGTAGTTTCTAAGTATCAACTTTTTATTGGTCGTTATTATAGGTAGCTAAACATATTTATGGTCAAACATGCTTCTTAATCAGCGTGATAATGATTGGTGTGCAGTTTGAACTAGGACGGAGGTAGTATGTGCTGAAATGGATCATAACTCTACAACAACAATAACTAAGGCTTTATGTCAAGATCCAATAGTGATTTTTTTGTATCTGCTTTGCAATATTTACAAAAACTGCAGTAGGTAGCTCATAGTTGGAGAGCATTCATTCCATGTGTGGAGTTGGCAAGTAGGCGTAGCTACATGGTTGATGTCAAGTTAGAGTGTGTTTGGTGGAGCTGTGCTTGTAAGCAAAACTGGCTTATTTTAAAAGCAGGGAGACCAGCTTATCTTTTCCCCCAAAAATAGTTTCTTCTTTTAAAACAAGAGGTTATAAGCAAAACACTTATAAGCCCTGCCATACACACCCTCAGGGGATTCTACATAAGTATTTTGATGTAACTTGACAAATATCAGAGATATTTGGGACTGTGTTGGCGTGGATTCCACACAAGCATTTCAATGTATCTTGACATATATTAGAGATATTTGTGGGACCATTTAGCTGTAGTATAGTGTAACTAACCATGAAGAGAGTATCTAGCTTGATAACTACCTTGCTGGAATATATGACATGGCATGACAAGCTACAACATCTTGTAACTCACCATTGGAAATGCTCTTAGGTCATATCATGCCATACAATTTGGTCGAAACTTTCTTAAGAGGTGATGCATTTATATAGAGGCCCACTGGTCGATGTACATTACACTTGAGATGGAGAAAGCATTTACCTGAGTTTTGACTAGTTGAGGCTCTATTTCCTTTTACCTTTTTGTATTCTAAGCTGTTGACTTGGGTGTTTGTATCTTCAGTGATTTATGGTGATAGTTATTGAATGCAGAACAGTCCGGTGAAAGCTTGCCTTCCTAAAGGAGTGATTCGAGGATGTTCAAGCTGCCCAAATTGTGTGAAGGTTAATATAGTTATTTAACTGGAGCATTTATGCATGAACGTATGCTCGATTATTTGATCAATATTTTGATGAGACTCTGTGGGGGATTGCTATTATGCCACATTGTTCATTAGCTCCAACTCTTGCGGGGGTTTCATTATATAATTTTCCATTGTTAGGGAGACAAAATGAGAATTTTATTCTTGTCGTATGTTATTATCTTAATGCTGTTTGTGTCAGTTTTTTTTATGCACGCTGTTACCTTTTTGAAGGTTATCTCTTGTTGGCGGCCTGAAGAGCCACATAGGCCGGTGCTACAAGAGGCTCCAGTATTCCACCCCACTGAAGAGGTAGCATCTCTCATTTCCTTCTTCTAAGCTATGTTTATTTGAAGTCGTTCCATGTGCTTTAACTAAAGTTTATTATGTAACAGGAATTCAAGGAGACACTTAAGTATGTTGCAAGAATACGTAAAAAATCTGAGCAAATTGGAATGTGCCGTATTGTTCCTCCACTTTCCTGGAAACCTCCTAACCTCACTGGAGAAAATAATGTGTATGAAAAGTTGGAGTTTGAAACCAATATTCAACAGGTCCATGAACTACAGGAGCATTTTTCTAAGAAAAAAAAGTTCGGGGTTCAAGAGGAGAGGAAATTTAAGAGGCAGAAAGTTCAGGTAGGGAGCTCAGAAGATGGAAGTCCAGATGTTCATGGTGAGAGCTGTATTTCTGAATCCGGGCCTAAGCTGACATTGAAAGCTTATGAGAAGTATGATGATGATTTCAAGAGCCAGTATTTTGGTAAAAAAGTGATGGCAAAAAGTTCAACTTGTAACTTGAATAAATACCAAGAAGGCTGGGTACCATCAGTTGAAGATGTTGAGGGTGAATACTGGAGGATAGTTGAGCATCCAAGCGAAGAAATTGAGGTATGCAGTAGATCGTAGTCTTCTTCTCGAACCATTTCAACTCTATGCTTTAAGTAAAATGATCTGTTCTTTACTCTCATTTGTATCATAGGTCCTTCAAAGTGCACATGTTGATGCTGGAGTGCCATCAATTGGGTTTCCAGTGGGTAATAGGTCATCTGAAACTCCCCAGTATCCTGATTATATGTCATCAGGCTGGAACTTAAATAATACCTTCAAGGTTCCCGGTTCACTTTTGTGCTACGAGAGTGTTGGGACTTCTGCCTCTTTGAGGCCACAGCTTTCAGCAGGGATGTGCTTTTCTTCTGTTTGTTGGGTATGATTCACAACTAATGTGTTGTGGCACCCTCTTCTACCATTATTCTTTCTTCTTAATGCTTTGTACTAGGTTGCTTTTTCCTCATTCGAGTGACTGATCTCATCTCTAAGATCTTCTTTGGTGCTTTAGTTTTTGTCTGTGACGAAAGAAGTGTATGTTACTTTGTAGTTATATCCAATGTCACTAAGGGGATTTTCTTTTCCATAACATTGGGATTCTCACCGACTTGTCTCCTCTTTTGTGTATACTTGTTCTTTTCTTTTGATTCACAGAAAGTTGATAAGCACCATCTGTATTCACTTTGTTGCGCGCATCTGGGTAGCCCTAAGATATGGTATGTCGTCCCGGCAAGATACTGCTACAAGTTTGCAAGTTTTGTAAAGAAGCACTTTCCAGAATCCCTAGAGCATCCTGAACTGCTGTACAGAAATGTATGTTGATGGGCTTGCCATTCAGTATCTCCTTGAGTAACCTGTATTTCACAGTGAGAAAGTTGCATTAGATTTTGATTTATTTTTGTACGTAAATGATATCTGCTCTGTTATAATTAAATTTTAGTTGTATGAAAAGTAATGGATCTTAAAATTGAGGGAGAGTTTAAGCCTTTTATCACTTTGATATTTTGTCTAAGTCAACTTACCATGCATTGGGTGTTTCTTATGCTTATAATATTGATACCCCCCTCATGTTCACTAATATTGACTCACTTACTTTTGCCACTTAGATTTAGGAAAAGTGTATTTTGGTAGGTGAAGTGAAAGGTTAGTTGGGGTAATGATGAGTTGAAGGGGTATTATAGATTTTTTTTTTGAAAATAATGCAAAGCTTAAAGGTGGTCTAATAATAAAAAGCTGAGGACATTGTGGGCTTTTCAATTTTTTGCCCCCCTCTAAATTAGGAAACATCGTAAGAGAACCAATGTTAAAGAATTAGACTATAGAAAATGAGTCAATGTTAGTGAACCAGCTGGAGTATTTGTTGGTGAAATTACTTGTAGTCAGAAGTTACAGCATCTGCTGCTGTATTGAAGATGATTACTGTACTGCTTTTAACTGGTCACCTTTCTTTGCTACTTTCAGATGCCTCATTTCTCGCCCTCTTCTTTGATAGCAGAAGGCATTCCTGTCTATCGTTGTGTCCAACAACCAGGGGAATTTGTCATCACCTTTCCTGCGGCATATAATTCTCAGTTTGACTGTGGCTTCAGTTGTTCCGAGGCTGTTAGTTTTGCTCCTTTTGACTGGCTACCAGTTGGTCAACAAATTGTAGAGCTTTACAGTCAACAATGCATTCGTACCTCAATCTCTGTCGATAAAATGCTTCTAGGAGCTGCTGCTGAAGCAGCACGGGCACAATGGCAGCGGGTCTTACTGCTCAACAAGATCTTGTTGGATCAGATACCATGGGTAACTGTTTGTGGAAAAGAAGGTGTCTTAACAAAAGCACTCAAAGTAAGTCTCTTATGTTTTCTCAAACTTTTACTATTGATTTGAGATAGATTCGGGGATCAAAATATGGTTGCATAGCTCAAATAACTGATTTTACCTGTAATTCAGCTCTGTTTATCCGTGTGGACACTTGCACATTTAACTTTAATTACAAGAATATTAGCCGCTTCCAAAGTGAAATATTGGAACAAACACTATTGTTTCGCTTTACATTATCCAAATTTGTTTGTAGAACTATAAAGCTGGCTTAGCTTATGTTAGTATTGTTTTTATGGTCTGATTACACACACTAATGCATATACTTGAAAGGGCAAACAACTTCAGTGACACCTAAACTATTTCCATCGTTCACATCTGACAATCCATTTTATTTTTGAACACTCTTGACCCCTGAACCAACAGAAGTGTTGAATCATGCCACTTCCTTCTAGTCAAACTATTAAGTTCAGCTTTCTTTGATATTTTGAGGGGCAAAAATGTCTTTTATTATTCAACTTCATATTTTTTTGTAGTTCAGAAGGATGTCTTCTTGAGCCGTGTGAGAGATCTGAGTTGAGATTTATCACGCATAGTACACACGACTCGAGAAGGCATCCTTCTGAATGTCAACAAAAGCTAAATTTTGTTGACATTTTTGCCCCTAAAAATATCAACAAAAGTTAAAATTTGACTAGACAGAAGTAGTGCGATTTAACACTATGTTAGTTCTGAATGGAGGGCCAAAAGTGAACGATGACAATAGTTTAGGGGTCACAGAAGCTTGGTTTTAAAACGCGCTCCGATGCGCCCGCATAATTCGCGATGTGCTCCGATGCGCTGCCTCCCCGCATTAGTTGCTTTGCTGCACTAGTTTTCCATGATGCGGCCTCATCGGATGCGATGCGCTTCGCACGCTGGGCTTCTAAAAAAACCCATTTGAATAAAAAAACATTTAATTAAAAGGTCAATTCAAGTTTAAAGCCCAAAAATATAGAAAAGGAAACCCTATCCTTCTTATTTTCTCCTCGTCAGCTCGTCCACTGCTTCTCTACCCTTCGGTTGGCCATCTAAGACTCTCTCCACTCATCCTTGTCAACGGCTCTTTTCAGTCGGCCGTCTAAGACTTTCCTTGATGATCTTTAAACTTGATTTTTTAAAAAACTTTAAGTCTAAAGTCTAAGATTATAGTTCTTAGGAACTAATATGTTGTGTTTGTGTCGTTTTGGTTTTTTAATGTGTTTTTTGTCGTGACTTGGGAGTTTTGAAACTTGATATTATTCTTGTATTGATGTTGGTACTTGGTAGTTTATTTGCTATTTGGTTGAAGTTATTATGAATCTAACTTTACATTTGATTATATTAACTTGCCTTGCATGTGCATATATACATATATATTGAATATAAAATAGTTAGCGCATCGGAACCGTGATGCACTCGCATTGCATGGCGCATCACACATTATTCTAATTTTGGGCCTTAGTTCATTTTAGTGCATCCCGCATTTTAAAACCAAGACTCACGTGCTTGATATCAATCTTGTTGACTGTGCACCTCTCTTGAATGGCGAATAAAATTTTGACTGTAGTCACGAGTACTATTTTGTTCTCTGGAACATTTTTAAGCTAGTAATCACCATGTTTTATAATATCTTTGTTTGTGTCTTCAGTCTACAGAAAAGGTTCTCATTCTCGAATATATGGATGGAATTCGGTTAAATGACCTTGAGTCACTACAGTCTTTTGGTGTTGACAAACAGAAGCTTCTTGAGGAAATAACACGGGCATATGCTCACCAGATTTATGTTGATGGGTTTTTCAATGGCGATCCTCATCCTGGTACAATATTAGCACTACCTCACATCTCTTTATAATTCTCATTTTCCTTACATGGCATCAGTACTCCTGATGTTGACACTGGCTTTGCTGCATATTATAGGGAACTTTCTAGTGAGCAAGGAAATTCCTCATCGTCCAATCCTTCTTGACTTTGGGCTGACGAAATCATTGTCTAACTCTGTAAAACACGCTCTGGCTAAAATGTTTTTGGCTTCTGTTGAGGTTAGATTTATGCTATACCGATAGGTTTTTGTCGATGTAGAGCCTATAACCAATCTTGAGTGTTTTTGTGCTGCAATATTTCATGTCTTTGGTACATCTATCATTTCATAATCACATCTTCTGCTGCTACTTTGTTACTAGTTACTAGGCCCTGTAGGTAACTACCACCTTTTCCTCCTACCTCCAACACTATCAAATCCCTTAGCTGATTTAGGCAGAGTTTAATTCCATGCACGTCTCAATTCAATCAACTTATATTCGTGCTTGTAGGGTGACCAAGTGGCACTTCTTTCTGCTTTTGCGGAAATGGGGCTCAAATTGCGTTTGGACATGCCAGAGCAAGCAATGGAGCTTACAAATGTCTTTTTCCGTTCATCCAGACCTGCAAATGAAGCTCTTGTTAGCACATCTGTTTCTGTTGAATTTTTTCTTCCCTCTATTTTACATTGGACTAATCCGCTTCCTTGGATCAGGATACTTTTAAATCTCTTTCTGAGCAAAGAGATAAAAACATGAAAGTCTTGCAAGAAAAGATGAAGCTCAATGAAAAGGAAGTAAAAAATTTTAATCCAGTAAGTTCATTTTCTATATTTTACTCTTTTGTGCTTTTAACATTTTAAAAATTCATCAGGTTCCCAACCTTAAGAATTTTTTGCTATAATTTCCAGGTTGATGCTTTCCCAGGTGATATTGTGATATTTACAAGGGTCATCAATCTACTTAGAGGTATTAAATGCATCTTAGTGTTTTTCTTTTTGCTGAGAGCTCCATATCCCATTTTCCTTATATTAGATAAATATTTCAGGGCTTTCATCAACAATGAATGCTAGAATAGTCTATGTTCATATAATGAGACCATTTGATGGATATGCTCTGCGGGGGCAAGTCATTAATTAGTGCATTGGTTTTATTATGGAGATTTATGGTCTCATGTAGTTTATTAATTATCTATTTACAGTAAACTAAGCAGAAGCCCGTCATTGAACACTCGGTGGATCTTCAATAGTCCTGTCCACTCTGATGCCGAGGTGAACCTGAGAAATCTTCTAACTGACCTTGGGAATACTAATAAAATACTTGAAAACTAAGCAGAAGCCCTTCGTCCCATATTTTCTTTATTTTCTTCGTCAAGGGATGACCTGCCGACCTCTGGATAAGCCATTAATATGTGTCTTCTTCCTGCTTCTCTTGTTTCCTACGTCTCTGCACCAACATTCATTTAATTTAAATGATGTTTTTACTTTTTTTGTTCATTTCTCCATAGGCCATTGACAAGCCTTCGATTTCTGCTGCTTGACATAGGGTTTGTTAATTTATAAGGTTCTTTTAATTTTTTGTTCTTACCCCGTTCTGATGTTTTCCGCCCCCTCCATCTGTTTAGTTAATTATTTTTTTTGGATTGTACGTTACGTGTTTGATATCTGTTCTAAGTCACGCACTTTTGTAGACCTGATGTTGTGGTTTTACCTTCTTTATTATTTTGTAGACCTGATGTCAATAGTTTCAGTTTCTTTACGAAAATAATATTTAGAAGATGGAACCTGTCATAGGTATATGAAGAATTCCTTCAACCTCTTTTGTGAATGTAGAAATGTTGTGTTGATTTAGTTATGAGGTCATTCTGGTGGTCTTTTTATTTTTAAACTTGATAATCTCATTTGGGTGCCCTAGTAACTTTTATATATTTTTTGTAATGAATTATGATCTAATTTTGTTTCCAGTTAAATATGTTTAGAGCCCGATCAATGCAAGGAGCTCATGAAGCTCTACAAAGTTTGCCACAGGAGGCAGGATGGGCATGTCTTGGTTTCAGTAGGTTCGTTTACAAGTTTGTTGAATATGTTTAGAGCTGCATGCATCAATGCAAGGAGCTTCATTTATAAGTTTGTTGGTTTTTCCAAGGTTGTTTAAGGTATTGTGAACTACTATCAAGTTCTTCTATGAATTGCTCGACATCATTTTTTTGGCACTGATCAAAGATCTCATATGTGTGGAATTTTTTGATAACTTGGTGTTGCTAGAGCATGGTAATCAGACCATGTTTTTTCAAACTGTATAATACTAGTAGCACAACTTTACTTTAACGATCTTGCACGTGTATTAATGGAAGATGGACTGTTGTTACTTGTTAGGTTAAGATGGATTGTATCATAGAGTGGTATGGAACATAGGCATGCACGTAAGCTCTTTCTTTTTCTTTGTTTTTCCTATTGGGTTATGTTTTTCCTCTTGGGTTATCAAAAATCGAAGGCCTTTCATAGGGCTAGGATTCAACAATAAGGTTGATGATGTGATGTTGGATTAGAGTATAAGCTGGACTATGCTGGATGAAACTATATGAGCTATGCCTACGAGGAATTCCTTATGTGTTGAGGATTTAGTTTACCTGTCATTGATGTATAAGCTGTTCACCATTTATATTGTAAATATTTTCTTAAAGTTTGTTTTCAGAATCTCAATTATGATTGTGCTATCCAATGTCCTTGATTTGACTGTAATAACATCAAGAGGTAGTGGTTACAGTTTCACTAATCATGTTTTGTTTTGTCACAGTGTTGATGGGTTTAGGGATGTTGTGGAACGCTCGTTGGAGGTGAAGGTTTCGGGATTAGATGAAGCTGAAAAACCCATCAATGTAAGCGTTGCTGGCCAACAAGTGAGAATTTTGTAGCATGAGTGTGACCATCTAGAAGACACTCTCTACATAGATAAAATGGTTCCAAGAACATTCAGAACTGTAGACAAATTGGAGCTGCCTATACCAAATAAATGGCCAAAATTGGGCGTGTCCTAGGCTAGCAAATGATGCTAGTTTTGCTCTTAAGATATCTTGTAGATGAAGGAGAGTGAGGGAGAGAATTCTACTCACCTAGTTGATTTTTGCTTATCGTGGTAGTTTGTAGCCAATTGAATTTCATAATTCTGATAATTTTATGAAGCACTTTTATACATAATGTGATTCCATTAATATTGCTACTATACACTATTGAGTTAGAATACACAGAAGAAGTTTTATATGATCATCCGATCTCAATCCTCTATCTTCAAATGAATCCTGTCAAATTAGAGTGAGCCATAGGCTGCATATTTTATCACGAACTAGCTCTTAGCATTTTCTTGAACTGCAGTTGTAATAAAGATTATTTCGTGTTGCAGATCATTTTATTTGTATGCTTTCATTGCGTGCATTGCCTTGTTCACGAAATGTATTGTTTTTATGTTTCATCGTATTAAATTGGTGCATGCATATATAGGATTTGACTTCAACTTGCTGTTTTACTATGTGAATTTCTATAGTTCTTCTATTCCCGTATTGACATCCAAAGGCTTGGTTTAGATTGTTTGTCATTGGCTTCTTCCAAAAACCGGTATCTTTATTCAGTTCTGTTCTCAATTTTGTTTGAAATTCTTGAACATTTTTTGGATGAAAAACAATTCAAGGAAGGGAAAGCAAGGACCTTACTATCACTTTGTTGTGGTTAAAGAAGTGGCATTTTTTATTATCAGATTTTGTAACTGATTGTTTAATTGTTCACGTTAATTATTGTTATTTTTAACAGTAAAGTTTTTCAAAGGCTGGGTGTTAGCCTGTGTTGCTAAGTTTAAAAGAAATCAATTGATTATATGTTAGTCCGGGTCAGTGCTGCACAAAGGGCAGTTAACCGAATAACATGTACTAGTATAATAAAGTTACATAGAATTATCATTTTATTTAACCAGAAAATAGTAAAAGTATTTTTTTTATAGAAATAGAATAAAAATAAATGTATTTCTCTACTATAATTTTTTTAATTAAGTAAAAAATAATTTTAAATTCAATTATACAATTATTCAAATATGGTATGAATTAAAGAATATTTATTTTTTCTCAATAAATTAGATTTTTACTATTTTATTTAAATAGTTGAATAGAATATATATTTTATAATGAATAATAATAATAATTGTATTAATTTAATTAGTTTACAACTTTAAACAACATACCACTGACTTCTACAAGTTGAATTATGATGGTCGAGTAACTGTACAGCCTTATCACTGTACAACCTTATTACTCTATAGGCTAACTGTACAACCTTATCACTACTTTTTATCACTTCTGTAACATACTGAGCCTCATAGGCCTATTTGTGTTTGTTTTTTTATGCTCTGGGGAAGCTAATAAAACTCCTCCCACCAACGGTGGCTTGAAAAAAAACTTGTAAAAATCATTCATTGCCAAATATGGCGCCCTCCACCATCTAAGACCAAAATTTCTTCATCTCTATTTCCTTGATCCTCCAACCTTCCAAGCACCAAAAATGTCTTCTCCATATCCACCACAGATTCTTAATGGAGAAGCAAAGGGAAAATGTTGAAGTGACCATAAAGGGGACATCCATCAAACAAAATTGTGGTAAGGTTTTATCTTTCAAACATTATTATATTATTATTGTTACATTTCTTGTGAATGGTTATCGAATGAGGGGTTTTTGTTGCTATGTGTCTTGTTTTCATCTATTTTGTTATGTTGTTAATACAAGTAAGGTTGTCTGGATAATTTAAAGATTCCATTTTTAATATGTATTGTGGGTAACACTTGATAAAATTCTCAAATGGTGGCTATATGATATGGAAATGACATGACATGTTTTATTTTCTTCATTGTTTTATTCATATGTAGATAATGTATGAATTAGATTATTTCAGAGTGTCTCCTAATTGATGATATAGTGTTGATGTGCAAAAATCTTTCACTGTTAGCATATTTTAAGCTTCATTTTGCGTGATTAATTAACCTAGTGTTATAGATAATATAGTGTTGTGTGATAACTTAACTTCATGTTTAGGTCGTGGAGTGGTGATTCACGATAAGAGGAAGAGGCCCGAAAGAAGATGGTAATGTAGCAAAAATATATAAGTAAGGTAAGGGTAAGGCTATTTACAAGAAATTAATATACGTGGTGGACAAAGGTATCAAATGTCCGATGAAATTTTACCGCATAGGAAATGCGATCGACGAAGAAACAAATTGGTGGTCTAGTTATGTAGGATTGATTGTGAGGACAAAGGTAGAAATATTCTTGTACGAGTCACAGCCTCAGGCCGATGATGCTTACGAGGAGAATCTGTAGAAGATCCTCAAGTTGACATTTGATATTGAGTGTGAAGACATGGAAAAGTTGAAGAGTAGAACAGTATGGCGCTTGGGAGAGAGATGGAGAGATTTCAAAACAAAATCAGCTAGGGATTACATTTTTAGAGAAAAAAAAAGAAATCATAACCCAATAATTAAGCATCTGTTCATTAGTTAATCAAGAAGGAAGGGTTCCAATGGAATAAAGCTTGCCGACGAAGAATTGGTAAGAAAATATCATTTACATGTTATGAAGAATATCATAGTGCATACACAATTATGTTGATATGCAAAGACATTTTTTTGGATAGAATAGCTTATGCACGAGCATGTTATCATGGTAGAAATAAATTGTTTATGTGGTTTGTGATCATCATTGCTAAAGATATGTGTCGAACCCTATTTTCCAAAACTAGAGTACTAAAAACTGGACAAATCGAAGTAACATGGTACTACTCAGGCTATGGATTGTTTACACCTAGTAATGTGCAACATCATTAAAAAAACTTAAATTTAGACTCTGTCTCGGTCCTATAGAGTATGCGACATCGCATGATTTCCATTCGACTTATACGATTTCCTTAGCGACAAGTGAGCGACGTCGCAAAGAAACATGGACAATGAGTCACTATTGTCCCTCGTCATTCCCTTTCTTTATTTCCATAACTAAATCTCATTGTTTCTTATTATCATAGGTTCTAAGAGAAAAACAAGTTGATGTTGCAAAAGGAAACAACAAGAGACACACCATGAGTTAAAGAGGGTACGCACCAGTTACAAGAATTATCACGAAAGAAATTTTTGAGGTTCGAGTGTTTGATAAAGTTCAGCAAGAGATGACGGATGAAGAAGCAAGGAATTCTATTGAATTACCCATCCCTAATTTGAAAATTGGTTGAAATGATATAAAAGGCACGGGAAACAAGATGGTAACTTCCACACCAAAGATGTGGAGGTGGTAGCCCTACAAATAGTAAGTTTACCAACTATTTAATTGATTTAATATACGGGAAATATTTGAAGAAACAAATTTGACCAAATAAATGTGATCCAATATTGGTAATTTATAGGGGGAATTAAAAAGTAATCAAGAGTCTGGGGAGTTCATCGGGGTTGGAAAGAAAGACATACTCAGTATAGCGCTAAACAAAGAAAGAAAATTCAGGTTCGGTCTGGGGTGTCGGCATTCTTGCTAGAGATAGGGACATCTTTGTCGAACCTTGGCCAACGAAGGTTAATATTCCGTCAATTAATCAACAGAGAGATATTGATGCTTTGAAATCTACAGTTACCCAACTAGTTGCTTATGTCTCACAAGAATCGAATGGGAGGAAAATGTCAC
>JAUOBV010113638.1:0-12891 GCA_032360425.1 Rubia occidens | reverse complement strand
GTTATGATTTTTCTTGTTTGATAGTACACATCTATTTGGGATGTTATATGTGTTAGATTCGTTATATATGTAATTGTGGTTCTTTAATATTTCCATTTGAATGCAGCATCGCTCACTTGTCGATAATCATTTGGCCTTACCAATTATGTAATTGAAGTCAGATTTTCATGTCGTTAATTCATATGTTTAGGGTATCATTTTGAATGCAGTGTGGTTAATGGTTGGTTTTGCAGTAGACTTAACCGTTAGCTGAAGTCAGACATCTGTGTCGTTTAAGAATCTGTTTATGATCTATGTTTGGTACAACTTTAGTCATATCCTGTCGTTCTAACCGATGAAGTCTGTGAACCAAGGTCGAGGTCAAATACTAC
Source organism: Rubia occidens (assembly GCA_032360425.1). Classification (NCBI taxonomy): domain Eukaryota; kingdom Viridiplantae; phylum Streptophyta; class Magnoliopsida; order Gentianales; family Rubiaceae; genus Rubia; species Rubia occidens. Next base: position 12,520 of record JAUOBV010113638.1, on the reverse strand, counting down.
TAGTCCTGCGAATCCGAATGACTCATCATATTATAAATCATACCAATTTCTATCGATATTTCATTCAAGTGATATGAATTCCATGAATCATGGCTAACAGTAAAGGTTCAGCAAATCGTTCCCCAAAAGAGGTGAGCGGTGTTTTGTTCAGCTTGCTACGTCGATATTATTAGGTTACTTGCATTTTTATTTAATTAGTAATAATTTCATTGACCCATGTAGATCACAAGAAATTCGAACGAGGATGAATCACAATATAACTTTCAGGATACAAATCCACATTTCAGCGGTACCTTGAAGCAACAGAACTTTGGTCAAGTTCCAATATTGGTAAGTCCTACCTGTTACACATGTATTTTGATTTTCATTTACAAAACATTTTACATTACTCTCATATATACTAACTGTATATTTTCATTTATAATTTAGTACATCCTCATGCACATCGTACCACACCTACCAAAACTAAAGATCCCTGTTGTGTTGAGGTGCACGGAAGAGAGTGGCACTTGAACTACTCGTGAAATAGGAGGACCAAGTTCCTGTCCCCAAAGGGTTTGGGAGAGTTTCTTTGTGGCCAAACCCTGAGGATTAGAGACGTGATCTTCTTCGAGGTGTTAGATGGTACCAAGACCATATTGTTTAACCTCATTCTTCTTGGGCCTTGAATGAGTTTTAGTGCTTCATCGATTGAGTGGAACAAAACACCTAATTATTTAAATATAGAATATTTGTTTAATGTTGTTTTAGGAATATTAATTGTTGGGAATATCTAATTTTTAATCTAAGATTATGATATTTAATGCACTAATAATTATGTTAGTTACATATCGATCAGTAGTCTCAATTTTCAACCCTGCCATTCAAACTAATTTTTAAAATTACGTTCATTCACGAAATTTAACTATACTTGTGTAGTAAAAAAATATTTTAATCATTTTCAAACAAGCAAATAATTTTATGACCACACTTTTTAAATAAATTTTAACCAGTGACCGACATTTTACCTCTATGAAGGACAATCGTACACAATAAAAAAACAGGAATTATTACATCAGATGTCTTTTTACCATTTTAAAGCTAAAGTGGGAATAAGGAAATAAATGAGTTGATGGTTTTCCTTTAGTGTAACATTGAGAAGACACATGCATGCGCTACATATTTATTTTAACTGGTACGTTCTATCCTCTTTACCAACACATGATGTCATTAGATCATCTCCATTTCAGCTGCACCTTGAAACTAAAAACTTTGGGTTAGCCCTACTATGGTAAGGCCAACATCTAATTTGATTTTTGTTTAACATTTTTTTAATCATTGCATATATAGTAAATGTATTTTTTTTGTTTCTAATTCAGTACATCCCGATGAGCATGGTAGCAAGCCTACCAAGTGACAAGACACCATTTTTCTATAGGTGTTACGGAAGAGTGTGACACATGAACTACTCGGGGGAACAGGAATATCAAGGCCCTGTCCCAAAGGGTTTTGGGGATTTTCTTAGTGGAAACCGCATGTGCATTGGGGACACGGGATTCTTCGAGCCATTAGATGGTTCGGGGATAATATTGTTCAAGGTAATCAACATCCGAGCTTCATGAGTTTTTTAACTCTTATTTAATTATCATTTTGATTGGAATAAAAATAACTTTATTTGTAATATTTGAGTACTGGTTTTTTTTGGAATATTAATTGGTTCATTGGGAATATTTGAATGATAATTTATTTTTTGTATGATTCTATGCACTAATAATTTTGTTATTTGCATATCCATTGGTTGTTCCCTTGTTTCAACCCAACAATTCGTAACCATTTTCTAATATAACTTTGATAGAAAAAATTAAATTCATACTTTTTCTTGCTCATAAACATTTTTCAATCACTTTCAAACGAGCAATTTTTTTACCCGACCTATAAGTTTTTTTAAACTAAAAATAGACATCGTCCATCCTTCGCATTTAATTTTGAGAATAGTGACACATAATACTAGGTAGGCCGTTCTAATAAATCACCATATGCGACGTTGCATACCTTTCGGTTACAACATTTACTTTAATTCCATAACTTTTTACTACGGTTATAAAATAACCGGCATACAAAATATACCTTTTACCTCAATTTTTTTACCAAAGTAAATAATACTTTTTACTTCATTTTTTTAAAATAGCTGAAGTAAAAAAACTTTTTAGTTCGATTATTTTTCAAATTTTCATAACTGAGATTAATAGGGAGAAGTAATAGGTCTGTTTTCTTGAAGTGGTGATAACTAATATTCATCTGCACCATATTTCACTCCATTGTTTGTTTTTCCTAGATATTGAACAAGGTTCAAACCCAGTTGTAACACTTTTTTTCAAATATCCATCACTTCCAAATAATGTGGCCCAATACGGAAGGTTGAAGAAAATTGACCCCTCTTCCAACTCTTATTAATCTTTGATTCCTCTTCGCTTTACAAATATCATTTTCAAACTCCCGCAATGAATCAATATATTGATACGAATATCCGAGATTACTCCATAATGAAGATATGTCAAGGCTTGATAAAATATTCAAGGGTTATGTTCAAAATCCTTTAAGTGACATGGTTGGTACTATGACTAGGCATCTAGATATGATGCACTGAATACTTTGATTGATTAGATCCATGTAGAATAACCTAAATTTATTTTGGAATTGCCTTGGGAGAATTATACAATCATTTTAAAATAGTGAAGATGATTTCATGAAGAACACTATATTCTTTTTTCCACTGAGTTTTTTAGTGAGGTAGTGTGCTCATGAAGATATTTTGTAATATTTTTAGACAATCTTTATTTTGTTGCTGGCTAAATTAAATTCATCCATGTTGGCTTAGAAGAGTTTAATTTCGGCTAAGCCTAAATTAGGGTTTAGAATGTTTAGTTATGATTTTATTAGAATCAATAAGACTAATTCAGATTACATTAGATTTGGTAAGGTTATATAAGGCAATATTAACTCAGCCATATTTACATTTAAATTAGGTATTCTAGTTTGACATTGTATTACCTTCCTAAAACTGCCATAAGTTATTGTAGTTTCTGACAGGAATTACCAAAACCTATTATCAATCTGTTTAATAGTGGCCAAACCTATCTTGATTAGGAGCGGCATATTGAAAACGCATTTGATCTTAACAAATAACGCGAGAAGGGAATAATGAAAGTGGTGCAGTATTTCTTCACAAACTATGGGACCAAATGTTGGAAAAACTTTAAGGAAACGAGATGATATGATGGGAAGAAACCTATTTCAACTTGGGAAAGATTGAAGACAACCTTTTGCTTATATCATGGTCCCCCAACATACTTGATGGAACAACATTCATACCCGAGAAATATGTAGCAAGGGAATCAATCTGTATATGAATATTGATAAGATCTTGAAATGACAATGAGACGGGTTGGAAAGAAGGAAGACAATGCATTTGTGAAGAATTGGTTTATAGAGGGTTTGAGAAAATTCTCCAAGTACTAGTTAAACTTCAACATCATGTGTCAACATCAAGGTTGGTTGTTAGTTCTTTAAGGCTGAAAAAGAATACTCAGTTTGTGTTTACCAATCAAAGCCGAGTTTTGATTCTAGAAACTCCAGTTTTGGCAGAGGAAGAGGAAAATATAGGCGGTTGTGATCCATCTTAGTCGTATTCAAATCCGATTTATGGTCTTAATGAAGGATGAATGGCTCCCTAAAACCAACAGTCCAACAGAAATCCAATTAAGTCAATTTCTTCCTCATCTAATACAGTGTCTTCTAAGAGTCCTTGTTGATTTAATTGTAAGGAATAAGGCCATTTTCAATCCAATTGTCCTCATGCTTGAATCATGACAACATAGTAGGAAGAAGACGATGAAGATGAATATGTTGATATGCCTGAACATTATGAAAGTGAGGATGAAATTGATGAACAGATCATTGTTAATGATTAAGCAAAACCCGGAAACAAAATGTAACCTCACGCACTATAGCTATTAAATGTGCAAGTGGCCGAATAAGAGATGCAAGGTTCCAATATTTTTCATACTTGTTGCCTTTGAAGGATAAGAATTGCTAAATGATTATAGATGGTTGGTCGTGTGCTAATACTAATTCAAATATTTTAGTTTGATAAGATATGGGCCTTTCAGCCCAACAACCAAGGATGTAAGCTCAGGATTGTACGGGAGCCTAAGCTTCCTAGGGAAGGACCCAATAGCAATGGTAAAAGGCTAATGGGACATAACATGTCCCATCAGCCACTAAAGACCATATATCAAGGTGAAAGATGTGGGAAGAAGGTAAGTTCTCTAATTTAAGTTCTCCAAACTAACTTGATTGTTAGAGCAGGTACGGAGGTGGCCGACCTTTCTGACCTTTGAGTGGTTTCTTTTAGGTCTTGGAGCGGGTTCATGTCAAGCATCGGGGACAAGACATACAACCAAAATGTGTATTAATATTGTACGATTTTTGGGGACGAATCATATAAACCCAACCAGGTCAAACACCATGTAAGGACCATCAACAGCAGTGGCAGAAGCATTGTTGAATGAAATTTTCATTGAAGACCTGATAAAAGCGTTGGAGGAAACAACTATCAAGCCGATGGGAGAGCGACACCGGCTACACATCTCCGTTGAGCTAACCTATGACTCAAAAATTATGCAGACCATCATTGCCTCGCAAAAGAACATGATGATAAAGATGAAAGAGATAGAGAACATGGAGAACATGGAGAAAGATCTCAGGAAGGTAGGACTGGAAAACCCTAAGCCCATCACGAAGGCGATGAGGCTTTTCATTGCGAAGAAGAGTAGGGAACAGACACCCAACAGGAGGAGAGAGAAGGCGAAACCATCAATAATAGGTCACGAAGCAGGAGAAACCATCATTCCCTGGAGAAGAAAGGAGAGCAATTGAGGATAGCTGGAATAAGGCCTAAGCCCCTTTAGGAGAAAGGAGAGATAGGAGCAAGAGGAAACTAGGGGAGGGTGAAAGTGGATCATCCTAGAAAAATGGAAGGGAATCGTCATTGACAAAATGGATACAGTTGTTTAAAGCAGACTCCAAGCTAAAGATACCTCCAAACCTGGGACATTACAACGGGGAAACCAACCCTGAAAAACCACCTTCATACATTCTCCACCAATATGGCCACTATTTTTATCCCCCAGAACATCTGGTGCAAGGTGTTCACAACAACCCCCACGGTGGCAGCCATGGTCTGGTTCGAAAACCTGAAAGATGAAACCATGGACTGATTCGGTCAGCTGAAGCGTAAGTTCCTGGTATGATCCATGCAGTGGAGAAAGTTCATGAAAACCCCATCAAAATTGCGGGCAGTGATACAGAAGCCGAGTGAGACATAGGAAGAATCATAGGACAGATTCAACGATCAGGAAAACCAGGTAGAGGAAAGAAGCAATCAGTTCCTAGCTGACACTTTCATAAATGGTTTGAGACATGAGCTTCTTCTGAGAGATTGCACCTTGAACCCTCTGAAGAACTTAGAAGAGCTGATGAAAAGGATCGGTAACTTTTGTAGGATAAGAGAATAAGAGAGGCGCTGGGAAGTTCATGGCAGCAGAGAAGTGAGACGGGGGGACACAAGTACAAGAAGAAAGATGAGCTAGAAAAAAGTGGGAAGTCATATACGACAGGAAATTCACCCCTCCGATTAAGATTTCCAGGAAGATACATGTTTTTGGTAGCTTCCAAGGGCATCCTGGAGCCTCTGAGGAAATGAAGCTGGAGCCAGAGAAGAGATGCAGGTCATTTTTCTGCGACTATCATGAAGATCATGACCATGATATAGATGAATGCATACACTTGAAGCAAACCAATGACACTTGTGTTAAGAACGGGACCCTCGCGTACTTGGCCAAGGGTGTAGAGCCTACCACAAAGAAACGTACCAGATCTAGGGTAAGACGGGAGGCAACCCCTCAAGGAAAGGATACAGGTCCCAGGGAGGTCGTGACAGGGAGAGGAGGACAGACCCAAAAAAGTAAAACAAGTGGCCAGGGTAGAAGAAAATGAGGAATCGCGAGGAAGAAGAAAAATTCTAGAGAGGATGAATCTGATCCAACGACCATGGATATGAAATAATCGGGAGGAGCGTCGATGATAGAACATAATCCCAGTGGAAGTAACATTGCTGGCTTACACCCCAAAGCATCCCAGCAGACAGGAAGCTAGGGCCAAATAAAGAAATATCCTTTAGACCTTACAACCCTATCCCAGACACACTGACAGACAGAGATACTGTAGTTATCACAATGAAAGTTGTAAAAAAAATATCCAAAGAGCATACATGGACGGTGGTAGCTCGACAGAGAATGTACTGTCACTGTTTTAGGAACCTGGAAGAGAATACAAGAAGGAAGCTAGAACTAGAGGACACCCCATTGGTAGACTTCATGGACAGGACATTCTGGCCTGAAGGAACAATCACCCTTCCAGTAACGGTGGGAGAGGGAAGAAGAAACAAGACGGTGGACATGAAGTTCATTATCGTGAAAGAAAGCAACCCGTACAACCTGATACTGGGTAGACTAACGTTGGCTCTGCTAAAGGGGATAGTGTCTACTTTTCCCTTTTTGTTGAAGTTTCCTACAACTGGGGGGGTAGAAACAATCAAAAAAGACCAGCAAAAAGCAAGAGAGTTCTACGGGATTGCCGTAACTAAGAGAAAGAGAGAGATGTCAGAACCGTTCCTAGGGAAACGAGTCAAAGACACCCCGTCATCAGGATGGTGGTAAGAAAGGTTGAACCAAAGGAGTTAGGAGATGAAACTTAAGAAGTTCCGCTGGAAGAGGGATGGAAAGTGCAAATAGGCTTGTCTCTTCCCCCATAAGTGAGGTCGAACTTGCTAATGACGTTGACGGGAGATGTAACTATTTTTTTCCTAGAGAGCAGAAGATGTGATAGAAGTGCCTAAGGAGATGAAGTGTCAAGAGTTGAGAGTGGAGCCCACTGAGAAGCCTGTCAAACAGAAAAGGAGAACGCTATACAAGGAGAGAAATGGAGTAGTGAATAAGCAGGTGGAGCAACTAGTGACAGCGGGCATACTCAGGGAGGTCTCATACCCGACCTGGTTGGCTAACCCAGTGTTGGTCAAGAAAGAATAAGGAATTTGGAGGGTGTGCATGGACTACAAACTTGAACAAAGCCTTCCCCAAAAACTGATATCATTTGCCTGTCACTGACCAAAGGGTAGACGCTCTTATTGACTATCCTAATAAATTGTTTATTAATGCTTATACTGGGTATCATCAAATCTTAATGTTGGAATCCTACGTGTAAAATAAAGCATTCATAACGGATAAAGAGACGTTTGGGTACAGAATGATGCCATTTTCCCTGAGGGATGCTGGGGCCACCTACCAATGGATAGTAGACAAGATATTCCGGGAGCAGATAGGAAGAAATCTAGAGGTGTACTCGGATAACATGGTCATCAAAAGTACTTAATATGAAACTTTTGTGACAGATGTCGTCGAGACCTTAATATGACTCCAGGAAACAAGGATGAAGCTAAACCCATAAAAAAGCGTGTTCGGGATAGGAGCCGAAAAAATCCTTAGCCATATAGTGTCAAATGAAGGGCTAAGAGCAAGCCCAAAAGAGGTGAAAGAAATTGTGAAAATAAAGTCCCTCAGCATAGTCAAGGAGGTCCAGAGCCTAAATGGAAAGCTCAAAACCATGGATCATATCTTGTCCAAAGCCGCAGAGGGAGCTCTTCCATTCTTCAAAACATTGAATGGTAGAGTTGACAGCAAAGGAAAAGTACAATGGGAAGAGCCCGAGGAAAGGGCATTCACAGAATTGAAAGAGCACCTGAAGAATCTCCCGATGCTAACCTGTCTACATGGAAGGGGAAATCCTGCATCTGTACCTGGCAGCCGGAGAGGAAGCAATCAGCGCAACCCTGGTAAGGGAGGAAAACAACATACGGTGGCTGGTATACTAGGTGAGCAGGAGCCTGGAGGGACCAGAGCATAGGTATGCGGGTCAGAAGAAGCTGGCTCTGGCTTAAGTAAATGCATCTTGAAGGCTGCGATATTATTTCCAAGCTCACCTGATCATGGTAATAATAAACCACCCTTTGAGATTAATCCTAACCCAAACGGAGGCATCAGGTAGGTTAGTCAAATTGGTGGTGGAGCTAGGTGTGCATAACATTGAATATACACCTCGCAAAGCCATCAAGGGGTAAGTGATAGTGGACTTCTTAGCAGAATTCCAAATGAAAAAGGGATGGCCGGGACAAAGGGAGCAACGGAACCTACGTAGGAAAAGGGTAGCCTGACAGGTGTAGATGTATGGAACTTACACGTGGATGAAGCATCTGATGTAAAAGGCACAGGCGCTGGCTTAGTCATATCATATCCTGAACGGGTTGAAGTGAAGTATGCTCTCCGTTTTAGGTTTTGGCTTCTAACAATGAGGCAGAATATAAAGCCCTGATAACAGGGTTGGAGATAGCAAAGAAACTGAGAGCCAAGAAGTTGCAAGCCTACGGAGATTCGATGTTGAATGTGAACCAGTACAACGAAAAATATGCAGCCAATGAGCCTACAATGATGAAGTACAGGGATAAGATCAGGAGCATGGTAGCAGAGTTGGAGGAGTTTAACATCACCAAGGTTCCCAGATCACAAACACGAGGACCGAAGTCCTGAGCAAGCTAGCCTTCTTGGCACATGCACACCTAACTAATCCAGTACTTGTGGAGGAGCTTGAAAAGAGATCGAATGACATGGTGATGGTTAGAGTAATAATTTGTGTAACCCTGACTTGGAATATGCCCATTCAAGAGTAACTAGAGAAAGGAAACCTTACAGAAGATGAGAAGGCAGCGGGGAAAGTCAAAAGGAACACGCTAAGGTATGATATAAGAAATGACTTGTTGTACAAGCATAGACATAAAGAGCCATAGCTTCAGTTCACAGACCCAAACATGGCAGTTAAGGTCGTGCGGGAGATATACAAATGAAGTTGCGGCAGCCACCAGGCCCCAAGGATGGCCGCCCTATGGGCTATCCAAGCTAGGTACTACATGCTTACAATGATAGTGGATGCAGAGAAGGTGGTCACGGAATTCAATAGATGCCAGTAACATGCATGAGTCAAAAAAACTCGCAGCAGAACAGATGTCGAGCATCAGGTCCCTATGGTATTTCGTCAAGTGAGAGATAGACTTCGCTGGACCTTTCCCTGAAGCAGCAGGAAGGAAAAAGTTTCTTGTAGTGGCCATAGATTACTGCACTAGGTAGGTGGAAGGGGAGGTTCTATTAAAGATCACAGGAAGAATGATCACGAACTTTGCATGGAAACCAATCGTCTACAGTTTTCAAATACCCCAGACCATAGTCAGTGAAAACGCCAAACAGTTCGCAGGTAAGCCTTTCAAGTCTTTGTAAAAGGGCCTAAAAATAAACATGCAGTTCAGGTCAGTAGCCCACCAACATGCCAAAAGTCAGACAGAGGTGACGAATAGAACTATCCTCCAAGGAAACAGAGGCTAGGAAAGGCCAAAACCGAATAGGCCAAGGAGCTGACCAGTGTCTTATAGGCCTACAGAACAACTCCAAGAACAGCAATCGGAGAGTCGCCCTACAAGCTTTGCTTTGGAAGCAAGGCGATAATTCAACCTGAGGTAGAGATGCCCAGCAGAAGAGTAGCAGAGGCCCTGGTCGAGGAAGAAAACAATGAAGCAACCAGGGAAAACTCAGAAATGGTGGAAGAGCAGAGGAAAAATGTTTCTATGAAAGCAGCAGCTTATGAATTCTGGATGAATCAACACTATAACAACCAGGTAAGGCGAATGGGCCATAAGGAAAGGGACCTAGCCTTGCGAAAGAATGAAGCCAGCAGGACCCAATGAAAAAAGAAGTTGGGCGCTAAATGGACAAGGTGGTGGAATTTCTTGGAAGGGGTGGCAGAATTGCTCGCATGTGGTATATATCCAACCCAGCAGGTAATATGCTTAAACCGGTATAAGTCTGTGCCCTGCTAAGGAAAAAAACTATTATCAAATTTGTAATATGACTGTGCTAGTAGTATGATTCATTTTGCGCAGTTGGGGCAGAATTCCCGAAGGGATCAAATCTTTTGTGAACTCACAAGGGACATGATCCTAAGGAAATTCACAAGATGTCCCCGTTACTTGTATTTTGAAAAAAATCTATAGTGCTAAAATATACAAGGAATGGGATCGTCAGCACACAGGATAAAAATACAAGAAGGAAAATAGCACACCCAGCCTTTTTAGGCAAGGAGCCTTAGTTTTGTATGGAAAATAGTAAACCTGGTCTTTTCAGGCAGGGAGATGCGCCTTAGCTTTTAAGGCAAAAATCACACCTAGCCTTTTCAAGCAAGGAGATACGCCTTAGCTTTTAAGGCAAAAAGCACACCTAACTTTTTCATTCAGGGAGTTGCACCTTATCTTTTAAAGCAAAAGGCACACCTGAACTTCTCGGGCAGGGAGATGCACCTTAACCCCCTCGGATAAAGGCAGATCTGGAGCCGCCCTAGATGCAAAGTCCTTTGGACAATAATGCACCTGACCAACTCGGGAAGGGAGACGCACCCAGGCACAAAGTTGAAAATTGATTAAACCAAAACAAAGAAAAATCATACCAAAGGAGCAACCCTCCAAAATTTTCTTAAGGGCATGGGAATAGCCACTTCCCAAACATAATAAAAAATGGGGGGAAACAGGGTATCATAGATTGTCTTGCCCCACCATAGAGGGACTTTCACGAAATAAATGGGAAACACAGACACCCAAGGAAAAGAAAAATTAACAAATTTCCTGCCCCTTATGGGGACTTTTACATGACCACAAGAGGAATAAAAAAGCATGATAGGAGTTTAAGCATCAGAAGTTTCCATGACCTCATCCTGCGCCTCGCCCTGCCCTTCATCTTGCGGCCCCACCAATGCCTCCTGGGCTATCTGCCGACATCCTGTGTTAGCTGCCCCAACTGACCTACAACTAAGTTCGACGACCCAATAACATCAAGTACAACCTCATCCGGATTCCTTCCCTCAAGGTCACCAGTAGTCATTTCAGGGCGCAGGGACGTGTAGTACTAGGAGAAGATATGTTCCCTAAAGGTAACAAAGACTCCCCCAATATACTCATATAGGGTGTCAGCATCAATAATGTCTCTGGTAATGTTGTAAGCCTTGTACAGCGTGGCCACCAGAAACACTGAAGCCTTTCAACTCTACACAATTTTAGAATAAATACGCAGAAAGCCACATGAGAAAAGCTTGGAATTGCGCCACTTATATCTCAAGCCTCCCAACGGTGAGCTGCAAAGACCCGATAACCCCGTGCTCTAACTCTGGATTGCACTCAGTAGTAGTGGCCCTCTGACGAAAGGGCTGCGCATCCGGAGTGAGCTGTTTAACGCTCTGGCGCAATTTGATAGCCTCTCACTTAGAAGCAACCATCTCACCACGAACCTCCTCAACCTCCGACTGAACTGCAAAAGTTGCACAATGATGTAGCAAGTACATATTCCCGACAAAAAGAGGAAAAGAAAATAACACAGTTAGGGCAAGTTTGGAAAACAGGCCTGGCAAAGAATTATGGTAAACAGAAAAGCAAACAGCAAGGACGCACGCACTTCTAAAGTAATAGAAACACTGCAGTCGGTAGCGTCATAGGAAGAGGCAACATCCAAGGCATGAACTGTGAGCCAGGCATTGTAGTGCTCCAGGGGAAGGGCTTTGGACAGGAACTTCATACGAGACTGTGACCCCGAATAACTCTAGGGCCCGCAGCAGCACCGGAAGCAAAAAAAAAACCCTGAGAATGAGAGGAGGTTACAGGGGTCGAGAGGGCAACATGCTTCACTGAAGGAACCACTAGAGGGAAAGCAGACATAGAGATAGGAGGGGTATCATGGACCACCTCTGAAGCAGGATCTTTCTCTTTCTCGACCAAAGTGTGACGGCGCTTACTTGCCAACTTATCTGCATTCTCATAAACTGGGTTGGCGGGCTCGGAACTGTCAGAGATAGCAATGGCATTATCAGAGCAGTTCACCTCTCCCACAGTATCATCAGTACACAGGTTGGGAAAGATCACCAATCAAGCTAGCCACTGACATACCTGAAGAAGAAAAAATAAGATTCATGAAGGAAATTATGGAAAAAGAAACTCCCAAGAAAAGCACGTAAAATAACTAAAACAAGCAAAGTCAGTCCTTTACCCTGGAGATCAAAAGGGCCACCCAAGGGGGTAAAACCGATGTGCAAATAAGGTAAGGTAACAGCACAAAGAACTAATTTTCTAAGGGCAAAATCATACTTTACCGTTAATAATTCAGGGAATCCATCTCCCCATGACCAGGGCATGAACCCGTGCCTTTGTGGGGCCGGCATGGAAAGCACGAGTGTAGGCTAGGGGTGAGAAAAAAACCAAAAATCGAATCGAAAACCGAATTATCCGAATTTGAATAACCCGAACCATATTTAAAATACGGTTTTCGGATAACCGAATTGA
>JAUOBV010113533.1:0-12891 GCA_032360425.1 Rubia occidens | reverse complement strand
GTCAAAATGGGTCATACCCATATTTTTTAATTATCCATTTTACCCAACCCGTATTTGACCCGTCCGCCCATTTGACACCCCTAGCCAAACAAGGACAAGATATATGGAAAATATTAAATGAGCATCAGTAAAATTATTGGTTAATTAAATGTCTGCATTTAACAACCTATGTGCATGTAAAAGTAGTATTTCGGGATTTAAATGATTTTGGTACTACATGTTTATAAATTTATATCTTTTCTGCATTTGGTCCCCCCTCCTGTACTAACTGATTGGGATCAAAGTTTGTAATCGTAGCTAAAAAAAAATCTAAGCGGAATAAAAAATACATTCTAGACAATGATTTTATAAATAAATCAACTCAATTATTTAGATTGATTTGATTGTTTGAATATTCATTATTCTTTTCAACTAATAACTAAATTGTTGCAACTTATTCAATTATAGTATAATACCAAATTATTCAAAACCGTTGAAATCTGATGACACTATTAAAATGACGTGGGTTCGAATCTCACACTACTACAAACTTGTAATGCTAATAGTATAACACTTTGAAAGTGTTACTAATTTAGGTGCTAAAAATGTAAAGTTGAACTCATTGCAACACTTTTACAAATATTACCTTAGCTGATGTTGCATTAGATCTAACGCAACACTTTTCAAAATTTAGGTAACGTTATTCAAATAATAAATAACACTTTAATCACTAGTGTAACACTAATAAGTAATGCTAGACTATTGTTATTATAGATATAATTTGTAGTAGTCTCACTAAATACTCCCTCCACCCAATTGAATTTGCACTCTTACTTTTTTGACATTATTCTCTAATAAAGTTTGACCACATATTCTAATAGATATATGAACAATATTACTGTATATGATATTGTTGAATTCGTCGTAACAAATAGTTTCTAAATGTCAACTTTTTATTTGATGTTATTATGTATACGTAAACTTAATAACAGTCAAACACATTTCTTGAACAACGTGATAATAAATGCAGTGCAAGTTCAGGTGAGATGAAGGGAGTATAAGATAGGTGATGGACCACGAATGACAATTTCACGCTTAACCCGACACTACTATACAATAAAGTTATCGTAATATTGTTCTTGCAAAACTTATTAAAATGTTATAATAACTTATAAAATTTTATTTAAACTTTTGAAAAATGTTATGTAAATCTTGAAAAGTGTTGCCTAAATTTTAAAAAGTCTCGTGTTAGATCTAATGCAACATCACCCAAGGTAATACTTGTAAAAATGTTGCAATATGCTCAACTTAGTATTATTAACATCTAAAGAAACACTTTCAAAGTGTTACATTAATTTTAGTTTTTAGCAGTGTGAACTATTCAAAAGAATAAACATTTAAAATAAATGGATAAAAAGTAAGTGAACGTATTAATTGTTAGAGTTCATTGAAAGTGAAGAGGCTATATATGATGTGAATCTCTTTGCAAAAACTTTGGGTTGCAGAATTTAAATCTTTGACCGAATTAAGGGATTCACAAAGCCTAACATGGTCACACAAATTGATCACCAACTAGCCCTTCGGATTGGATTTCAACTCGAAGGTATTTGCTCGCTAACTAGCTCGCAAGATTAACTCACAAATAAAAGGTTCTTTGTTCACTAACTATCCCGCAAGATTAGTTCACAAATGGTATTGATATTTAATTAACCTGCAAGATTAAGCACCGATGAAAAATGCTCGCAAGCAAAGAGTATGAAATCAAAATTTTGACTTTTTGATTGAGAATAATGTGTGTTAAAAATTCGGCTAAGCTATTTATTGGGTTAAATCGGCCAAAACCTAATCCTAATCCTTACGGGATTCGGTAACTTTTGTCAGAAACTGAAAATACTTGGCATCATTAAGAAGTTAAACCTATATATAACTAAAATATTCTGAATATGGCCAAAATTCATCAAGATTAATTCTTGAATGAATATTGTTTTATCTAATCTTACCAAATCTAATTCTGGTCAAATCAGAACTGAATATTCTAAACCCTAATGGACTGATTTCAAAATTAAACTATTCAAAGGCCACATGACTGATTTTAATGCAACAATTCAAAATAAAATAATTTACAATAGTTTACAACGATCACACTACCTCGTTAAAAAAACCTAGTGGAGAAAAGAGTATAGTGTTATCCTCCTAAAACATTAATCTAATAATAAATAAAGAAAACTATAATAAATAATATTTTTGATATCGTACCAGGCTAGACGTCTCACATATAAGTTTGGTGGGCTACTCCTTCTATTACCAATTGGTTCTAGAATAGAACCTCACCAAACTTAGGTGTTTGGCCTTCTGCACGTCCATTTTCCCTATTTGGGCTTGTGTCTTATTTTTATATTGTATCAGAGCTGGTTCTATTAGTTGATTGAAGAGACTCCTCTTTGTTTGGTTTTTTAATTGATTGTTTGGTTTAGTTTGTTTGGTTTGTTTGTTCAAGTGCAAAGCCTCGAGATCCACCGGTTGCACTTGTGGGGGCGTATTAGAGCAGGAACGGAGGCAAAGAAACATGTATGGTGGGGGCTGATATGTAAAGAAAAATAATAATTTTCCCATTTTTCTCTATATTTAGGGGTTGATAAATATTTTTTTATTTAAATACTCACGTATTCTTCGCAAATTTCATTCATGTGGGGGACTGAAACCCCTCCAGCCAGTGCCTACATCCGCCCATGTATTAGGGTATAAATGACCTTTAAAGAAAAGGAAAAGGGATCTATTCTAAATACAAGTAATGTTCACACCCTACTATTCTATTCCTTAATAATGTGCTAATTGAAACACTCCAAAGACTCGATCGCACATCTGGCGCCGTCACTTACGTCTGCCACCTGTTGTGCGGAATCACCAGGAACAATTCCTTCTGGCCCTCAAAGGATGGCGGCTAAAAACGCCTCTCCATGGTGTGCGAGAGGCCCGTGCTCAGCATTCTCCATGGTGGTGGAACACTGACGACCATTTCCATCACTATTAATCTCGTCATGGGAATTTCCCTTGGCGAGTTTGTAGTCAAGATAAGTTTTGTCACTAAGGCTAATGATCAAAAGAGAAAGTCTCAGAAAAGGTGGTGTGTCTCTAAGCTCATGGACAATCCACTGTGGTTTATAGTTTAAATGTTATAATTTAATTTTATAAAATATAAATATTGTATTTTAAAAGTTAAAATAAGTAATAATATCTATTTGAATGTAAAAATATATAAAAAATTAATATAAAAAATCAAATATTAAATTTAGTGTAATTGAACAAATGTAGTATATAAATAAAACAATACAGTGGACTGTTCATAAACTTACGGATATGACACTTGTCAGGAGACCCACTCTGATCAGAAAATGTTCGCCAGTATGTAATATTTTTAGTGATGAGTAGATCTGTCAATTTCTGACCCAAATGTTTTACCCGACCTGGACCAACTCAACTGAACTCAACCCGAACCTGATCCTGAGCCACAAAATATTGACCCAAACCCAAACCTGACTCGACCTGAACTCAACCCAAAACCCAATTTTGACCTGATAAGCTGGGTTCGAACCCGAACCTGAACCCGACTCAATCCAAACTCAACCCGAAACTTGATTCTGACATGATAATCTAGGTTCAAACCCAAACTGGCTCGACCCGAACTCAACTCGAAACCCGATTATGACCTAATAATCTGGACCCTAACCCGACACGACCAAATCAACCTAAAATATTATTCCGACACCGAAACATGATTCAATCGGAATACGTTTCAACTTGAACCCGATTCAATTTGACCCATCATCAATTTGTAACTGATTCAACCCAAGAAATAACATACATAACTCGATCCATAATCAACTAGGAAAATAACCGACATAATCAATCTAATTTTGACCCTATGCGTAGTAATTTATTTAGTTCAAAATATTTGGAAATTTGCGGTTTGGATATATATGAGTGAACGGAAGGGCCTCAAAAGTCAACATTGATTACTTCTACACAGTATTGGAAAATTACACTATGGGTCAAAACTGTGTTACTCCATTATCTATTGCTTCAAAATATTTTTTTTGTTATTCTTTGCCTAAATATAGAAATATTAAATAAATGATTATTTTTGGTGAAATGCTAGAAAATACTAGTACATGTTCTAGAGTAGCTGATACCGTAACACATTTTTCAAAACCTTTTTCTTTCTTATTATAGCTTCTTTCCGATCCGATCCGACCCGACCCGACAAACAGACTTGGACACTTTCCAACATGACCCGACCCGACCCAAACCGACCCAACTCGAATCGAACCAACAAACAGAGTTTGACTCATTTCAACCCGACTTGTTTCAACTCGACCCGAACCTACCAACAGACTTCAACCCGTTTCAACCCAAACCATTTCGACCCAACCTGACCCGGCTCTTCAAATAGATTTTGATCTGTTTCAACCCGAACCTATGTGACCCGAACTTGAACCTTACCCAAAATCACCAAACTTGACCCATTTCAACATGAACCTGTTTGACCCGAACTCGAACCTGACTCGAATAACCAAATTGATAGCTCCAGTGATGAGTAAACAATAAGTTGTTCAGCATATCCTTTAGTTATGATCCTTTAGAGCATCTTCAATGCGGGACTTAGTTGGGTGAATATCGATTGCCACATAATACATAGAGATTCTCTATCCAAAATAATGTCTCCAATGCGAGAATCATTTGATCCCTCGAATCTGACGTGGATGTATTTTTAATTGACTATATCGAATTGAGTTTCTATATTCAGAATCCATATCGAAGCCCTCGCTTTTGACGCGAAAGTTGATTAAATCATTTTAAAAATAAAATTTTATAGATAAATACAATTAAAAGAGTGTATGAATCATAACTTTTGATATTTATTTTTTACATCCAACCAATTAAATTATATAATTATATTTATTATTAAAATATTAAAAATAAAAATTAATAATATAGTGATGAATTATTATATAAATAATAGTGCATGTATATTAAATAGTTTATTAAATAATTTAAATATTATTTAAATTTGATAACTAACTATATATTTTATTTTAGTTTTTTATTATGGAATAATAGAATTCAGATCTTAATGTTATCAAGTGTTTAAAATGAAATGAAATACATTTTAAACATTTTTCATAATTACATACACTTCACAAATATAATAAGTATAGATTAATAATAGGTGTTCATATAAAATATCACAAAATTTATGTTGAAAGTAGGAAAATGTGTGTGACTATAACTTTAGCATTGGAGAAGAATGATTCTAAAATCAAGCATCTCAAAATACGGCATACCGCATCTGTATTATAAATAGACGTGTGGCTATGATATTCACAAGAGAGGCTCTTAGCATTGGACATGCTCTAATCTATTCATCATATCCTTTAGTTATGATCATTTATCTACTACTCCTACTCTTTAACATTATCTTTTTTTTTATCACTAAAGGGTTTTAGTGATGAATTTACGTCTTTTAAAATGACCAAATGAGTGTAACATAAAATATAAAAGAATTTTAAAAAATTGTCTCCTAATACATTGTATCGGCATTGGCATCCCTACTAAAGTCAAAGTTTTGTGAACATTTTATGAAACGCTATAACAGAGTATACTCAATGCATCACATACATATAGCTACATAATTACATATTATTTGATTTAAAAAAACATTACATTGTAATTTAGCAAACCGAGATATTCAAATGTATATTGAACCTGTCAAAGTTCATATTATTTGATCAATAAAGTACAACCAACACGAACTTGGCCTACATGAAATACGTACATATTATTTGATACAGAAACATTACACAAGTAATCAATTAAACACTAGCGATTGAACTTGTCATTTAAGTGTCTGACAAATTGTTCCAAATTAAACAACCGAAACATTTCACGAGTATTTAAACGGTTAAGTGTCTGACAAATGGCTTCGAATTAAACACCACAGAAGTCTTGGAGGATATCTTGGGATTTCTTGCCTTGGTCCGAATCATAGAACTTGAGCAAATCAACATGAACAAATGGCTTAAACTTTAGTGGGTTTTCTTCGTCCACAAATTCTTCTGGGACTTGAACCATTTTGCTCAGAAATGAAAACAAAGCAACGGTGTATCTTGTTTCCTTCCCGTTCAGATTCATCGTCACCTTGTGGTTGGGTGAAAGTACCCTACCGTTACTCCATGCCTAACACATACCAATTTTGTAAATGAAATAATTTACTAATATCAAGAAATTATTTCTCAAATTATATCAAGAAATGTTTTTTTCAAACTGATTAGTAAAACTATTAAAGCACGCTACTACAAACTTAGACTAATGTAATACTATAAAAGTGTTGCCTTAGGTACTAAGAATGTTAACCTGACATATTGCAATACTTTTGCATGTATTACCTTAAACGATGTTGTATTAAATCTAAATAAGCAATTTTTAAGATTTATACTTTATAAATTATTGTTACAAGGTTTAAGCAACACTTTATAAATTATTGTTACATTTTAATAAGTGTAGATACAAAAGTGTTACTTTCAAAGTGTTACTTAATTCTATATCGTAACATTTAAATAAGTGTTGCTAGTTACGACTCTAATCTGTAGTGGCCGGTGGCACTACCATATTTCAAAGTGTTACTTAAATCTGTATTGTAACATTTAAATAAGTGTTGCTAGTAAACTGTTATAATAATTTGCAGCAATGGCATTACCTTGCAGGCATCACCAGCCATAACCACGAAGGATTTGGGAGGAAAAGTTACGTTCATCCACTCACCATCCCTTGTTCTAATTTCCAGCCCAGAAATATGATTCTGATAAAGTATGGTCAGGAAGCTCTTATCAGTATGAGAAGGAAAAGCCATGGTGGTCTCGTTGATTTCCGGCGCCCTGTATTTGAGGTATCGGAGAAGATAAGTGCTCGAATCTACGTGAGACTCGCTGTGTTTCCCGACGCCATAGCTCTCGAACAACATCCTTACCACCATCTCATCAAGCTTTGCCACCGTCTTTGCAAATGCATATGAACTTTCACTGTAGCATGGTTATATTCAGATTTACCCTAGGGTTAAAGTATATAAAGCATGATATGTACAATTAATACTACATGTATTTTAATTGAAACTGCTCATTAACAATTTTCTAGCAACACTTATTAAAATATTACAACAGCTTATAAAGTGTTGATTAAATCTGTTAGAAATGTTATCTAATTTTTTTAAAAGTGCTACATTAGACACAATACAACGTCACCTGAGGTAATACTTGTAAAAGTGTTGCAATAGGTAAGAATTAACATTTTTAGCACCTAAAGCAACACTTTCATAGTGTTACATTAACATTAGTTTGTGGTAGTGTAGCATGTTCTCCAGAGTTTATCTGCACTTCAATTCTGTTTAGTGGAGATTCAATTTGATGGAACATAGCTTACTTTGATCATAATATTACTATTTCTCAGTTCACTTATTTTTAGTTCTGTTCAGTTTAAATAAGCTCTGAAGAACAGGGATACCTGAATGATTCATTTCCTTGAGGCCACATGATGTTGGTGAAGTTTTGTACAGCTTCCTTTGTGGTGGAATAGTCGATTCCTAAGCCTTCATGAAGCGGAACGAAGGGTATCTGGCCGACGTAGCCGTGGTAGGGTTTTTCATTAACATTCTTGAGTTTGAGTTCTAGGGGAACATCGAATAAATCGTCCGCGGCTTTGAAGACGGAGCTGTTCAGTTCCGGTGAGATCCCGTCGTAGAGAGCTACGAAGCAGCCGTGATACTCCATGGCTCGCTGGATGCCGTCGCAGGCCGTTGACCATGCCGTTGACCCCGGTTTCACCTCTTTTGTGAAGTCTATGACTATGAGCTCTGGTGGTTTGATGGAGCCCATTTTTGGTTATAATCAGTTTTTCCTGTGATCAATAATTATTAAGAAAGGATTGTTGAAGGTAGGTTTCTTCTTGCATGGATTGGCAAGTTTAAGTGGGCATTTATAAGGAAGCAAAACTCACAAGAGACCTATCCCTCCATACTCCATCTAGAATTGCTTTATCAAATAAATTACATATAAACATCTTACTCTAAAACTAAACTAGGAGACAACTATTAAATCTAATAAAGCTCAATAGAGTCTGAAACTAAATTAAATTGATATTGAATATGAGTCACGGGTAATTAATATTTAGGAAAAATTACACTTCTAACCATAATTTTTTGTTGAAATTGTCAATATAACATTGCAAAATGCAAAAGTGCTAATCCAACCATAACTTTTGGATGAATTGTGCAACTGTAATTTTTTGTGTCATTTCTGCCAGCTTCATGCTGGGTTCCTTGTACCTATGTTGAAAGTTGATTGTCAAAGCTTTTGGCTGAATCGAAGGCATCTGACTATTCAGATGGTGGCTTAGGGGTGGTTGGCTACAACCCTACTCGGAGAAGAAAATGTTTTTTTGTATTATTTTTTTCAAAACTAAATCCAGTTCTTGGTATACGCTATTGGAGGAAAGGGTGATTAAAGTCGGTTCTATCAAACCAGAGGAGGCACTTTAGAACCGCCTTCTTCGACTCTGCCTTTGATCGAAATCGATCAAAGGCGGTATTTTGAACTGCCTTTAATAGGGTTTGAAATAAGTTTCGATTAGTTTCCGACAACAAAGAAAACCCAGAACGCATTCGATATGTGGAAACAACTTATTATAGCACCAGAACCCAGCAATAGAACATCAAATAAATGAGTCCAGTAACATTAAAAAAAATACACCAACGGCGGCGGGGAATCGAGCGTCTGTGGTGGAGCTCGACAAGGCGTTTATGGAGGTCGCTAGATCCGGCGTGGTGGTGGAGGCGCTGGAGCAGCAGTGGTGGATTTCAACGCGACAGTAGTGGAGGAAACTCGATCCGGCGGGGTGGAGGCATTGGAGCGGCGGTGGCGTAGCTCGATGCGGCGGAGGTGGAGGACGCTTCAGCGTAGCTCGATCTAGCGGATGGTGAGCGAAGGGCAGATGTGAGAGGAGAGAAAAGAGAGGGAAGGCAGGTAGGCTGGAGAGAGAAAAGAGAGGGAAGGCAGCTAGGCTGGAGAGAGAAAATAGAGGGGATCGGCAAAAAAATCCTAAGGAGGGAAAAGGAAGGGGGGAATGAAGGGGGACTGGGCGTCAAACCCATTGAATACGGTTCTAAATGTAGAACCGCCTTTAAAATGAAAAGGTAACTTGGGATATCACTTCCAAACTAGGAAGTGCTTCAGACCTTAATTATAGGCGATTCTAAAAGCGGAACCGACTTTAATAGATCGCCATTAAAGGTGATTTAGAACCACCTTTAAAATGAAAAATGTGACCTAGGCAGCACTTCCAAACTCGAAAGTCCCTTTTCAAGGAGGTTTTAAGCATATTTTTCAAAATCGCCTTCCATTGCCGCCTTTAATAGAAGGCTCTCTACTAGTGATATTTTATATATGTGTGGAATATGCATGTTAATGCTATTATTTATGCATTACAATATTTATATAGCAATCATAGTTAAATGTTACTAATCTACAATATCGCAAAAGGTAATGCACAACATTATAGTTTAAAATGCACAAACAATAAATAAATCAGGTTGCTGTTATTTCCTGGATCTAGAGTCGGTTGGAACGGAGGCCTGATGCTGTTTATGCTATCACCAAGTAGAGGGATTTACGTGATCAAAACCAGAACAAGATGTATGGGAAATATGAAACGGCCATCAGTACAATTATTGGTTTAATTAAATATATATTTTTAACAACCTATCATGTATTTATGAAAATAACCCTTGGGTTTTATATGATTTTGGTGCTACATGTATACATGACTATATCTTTTGTGCATTTGGTCCCCCCCTCTTGTATTATTAGATTGATTGTAATCGTGGCTAGAAAAGATGCCAAGTTGAATTTAAAATACACTCTTGACGAGGATTTTATAAATAAATAAACTTAATTAATTAATTTGCTTGATTTGATTAATTAAATACTCAATTAATGAAAGATATTTTTCAACTAAGAACTAGATCATTTATGCTATTTCGTAGAATAAAAAGTTTAGATCATTTAATGAGTAGCTGTTTTTGAGTTCGAACATTGTACTAATTACTCTTGCATTTTGGTGGCAATTATCACTGTAGTGTGGGTAACAGGGGTGTTCAAAATGTCCAACCCAACCCGACCTCTTTTGACCTAAGTTATTTGGGTTGGGTCGGGTCAAGGTCCCATTTAAATCAAGTGGATCAATTAAAGATGGGTCGGCTCGGATTGAGTTGGGTTGGCTTGGCTTTCGACCCAAATCAATAAATTAATTCTGACTTATTTGCAACCTTGCCCTTTAAAAAAAATAATCAATCCTTAAAATGAATTTATTAACATTAATCAACTTCATGAGCAAGTTTAACATTCTTGATTAATAAGACAAACTAGATTAACAACCGTGCGATTCACAATTTAAAATAAGTGAGTATAATTATAAATAATTTATTTTATTCACAAAAAAGTATTAAAATATATTATATTACTAATGATTGATATATATATATATATGAATATATAGTATATATATATATATGTGTGTATTTATAATATAAAAATAATTTTGAATAAAAATACTATCAACTATAAATAATATATTGATTATATATATATATCCATAATTAATAAATATATATATGAATTTTATTAAAATTATATTTTAAAATGAAATAGTAAAAATATTCTAATTAACTAGAATGAAAATAATTTCATTTTTATTTATTAAGTGAATAATTTTATAATTAAATAAAATATAATTTTATTTTAAATTACAAGAAAATAAATTGTAATTTTATTTATTATATCATATTAATACATTAAAAATATTTTTATTTGAATAATTTATAAAAGAAATATATTATTTTCTTATATGATTTGGGTTAATTTGGGTCAATTTATATGGCATGTCCCGTCCTGTTCCAATCCAACCTAAAACTGTGTGGATTTTATCTCATATTTTGTTCTATCAAGTACTCTATTATATTTTGATGAGAAAGGCGTGTTTTTTACATTATGTTTTGTTTGAAAATACATATGTAACTTGGTAAAATTTGAAAGTGCATATCTAACCCTAAATTTTATTGACCAAAATGTCAACAGTCAAATTGACAGAAAATTGATAAAATGATCATTATACCACTGAGTTAAAAATAAGTAAAAAAGAAAAGACAATAATAACCCTCTCTTTGAAAACCCTCCCTTTTGTTAAATTTTCGGAAACCCATTTCTTTCTCCCATTTCTTTTGCTGAAACCCATTTCTTCCTCCGTTGACAATTTTACCCTCTCTGCCAAAACCCATTTCTTCCTCTTCTTGAAGTGGCGAAACCCACACCGCTGAAACCCCTCTTGAATCGGTGGTGCTCCCTCTTATGTCAGTAGTGGCTCGTCCGGTGTTGGCATTGGTTGTTTGATGGTTCATCGCGGCTGGGCTAAGTGGGTGGTGGCACAGAACTCTGATGATTCTCGAGAGGTGGTGGATTCAGATTTCTGGGCGGGGCTGAGGTTGAGTTGAGCAGCGGAGGGTGAGGGTGGCGGGTTGGGATTTTTTTGGTGAGTCTGGGGTTGAGGTGAGTAGTGAAGAATGAGGGTGGCAGATTAGTGTTTCTGGGCGGGACTAGGGTTGAGGTGAGCAGCGTAGAGTGGAGGTGGTAGATTGGGTCTCGCTGGAGGTGGGTGAGAAAGAGGGGGAATCAGTGGAGGGTGCAAGGAATGGCAATGGTGGGTGAGGAAAAGGAGGTGGCGGTTATGGGTGAGGAGGAGAGGATAACAATGGTGGTTGGAGGTTACAGTGGTGCGGTGGGTGCGGGAACCGGGGGTGGTGGTTTTGGTTCTAAAAGTTTGAAGGATGGGTGAGAAGGAGGGGAGCGACGAAAGGCGGTGGCCAATGAGTGTGTTTGAACATGATGAAGAAGAAGTTTTGGGGTAGAATTGGCATTATATTTTTAGTTTTGAGTCCAAGGGTTATTTTTTCTTTTCATTGAGTCAACGTCGAATTTAAGTAAAATGGGTATAACTGCACAATTTTACAAAAACTTAGGGTTAATTTCTCACTTTCAAATTTTACAAGGTTATATCTGTACTTTCAAAATTTAATATGGTTATTTAAGCAATTTACCCTAAATTGTTTTAAAATATAAATATTGTGCATATTCAAGAGTCTGTCCCTTGAAAGACTGTCTTTTCATAAGCCATAGAGAGACCAAGGTTTAAACTGCAAATTAGAAGAAATGAAGATAAAATTTTTGAGTTGCACTAATCGGGTACTAAAACTTATAACTATTGCACTTTGCATAATAAATTTTTAATATTGTAACTAAATTTTTTTACCTTTTTATTATTGTAATTAATTAAATCTCGTCTTTCCATAAATTTATGAAAAGACGGTCTTTCCCAAGACAGCTCCATATTCAACTCCAGTGATGTGAAATTATAATCCATGAATCACATAATACTGTTCATTTATATTTAATTTTCATTAACGAGCTCTTACTTTGAGTGGATTTCTGTTTAGTACCCTTTTTGTTTCAAAAATATGACTAACAATAACGATTGACAAAATTCCACAAATAACAATTAAGTGGAGTTCTAAACCTCATTTTCGCTCCCCTGGCAGTGCAAATAACATAAACCTATTCTCAATATCCAATCTCATAGAATCTAACCGTATTATTTCGTATTAATACGTCAACCTTTAAGCATTCTTAAAAAAACAATGTCCCCTGTGAGCAATAAGAAGCAAAAACATCCCAAAACATCAAGTTGATAAACTGTTTAAAATAGTGCTAGTTTTAGAAACATAAGTTATATTTGGAGCAAAAAGAAAAACTAGTC
>JAUOBV010113216.1:0-12894 GCA_032360425.1 Rubia occidens | reverse complement strand
TATAGATATCAATGATCAATTTTTTTTAGTCAACTGACAAAAGTTAAAGTGTGTAGAATTGGATGGACAAAGGGAGTAAGGAATTCTAGCATATAGATACACTACCATACACATTAAATGATAAAAGAAAATCATTAAATACATAAAAATTGGTGTATAAAATATGCAATAGGCTAAAATATCTTAATATGTATTAAGATCATAGGTCCCATCAATCTCTCAGTCTCAATTGATTTTTAAATACAGTTTGATGGATAAAACTACAATTTGAATTCAATGTATTTTTATTTAAATTCTTGTGTTTAATTAGATGGCAGAGTTGGATAAGAATTGGAATTGGAATTGGAACTGGAACTGGAACTGGAATTTCATTTTTGTTTTGATATCCAATTAATTGTTTACTATATGGATTCCCTAACCTCAAAGTCTTATTTTATATCGATTAATCGTTAAATGGGATTATTTTATGATTAGTATGACTAATATGATACTTTGATATTTATTTTTATTTATTACAATGAGATATATAATTATAAAAACCTTTTATGATAAATCTCAACATATAAATAAATATAATTTAACTTTAAAATAATTTTTTTAATAATTGGCCCAACTGCTAGTCGATCTAACAGGAGACATTCTTTTCTCTAAATAAATTACACGAATTTGACTTAAAAAAAGGAATTACATGAATCTAAATAATTTATAACTACTCTATAAATTTATTAACTGTATATGATATATACTCTCTTTATTTTACCTAAGGTTACCACGAAAAGAAACACAACCTTGATGCTTTCGGAAATCTTAAATGCAATTCAAAAGATCCTATATAACCACGAAGTATATTCCGTATGGGTTATAATCAGAAAAACTCAAATCCTTAAGAGTATGGGATTCGGTAAACGTAGCCAAAGATTAGATCATCAATATATTCAACACACACATATAAATGTTAGGCCTTCTGTTCAAGAAAACAAAAACTCATTATAATAACAACGAAAGTAGACATGAATTAATTAATGGTGGCATTGTTCGTTTTGCTAGCCTGGCTTCTCCCTCTGGTGCTAATCCTGGTCGTTTCCGGCGTAAAGATGGCGTTGGATGGGCTGCACCATCGTCGTAACATCCAAACACCTCCGCAGCAAACCGCCACCACCGCTACTGCCGCCCAGGGCCATCTAATAGCATGTGCAAGGTGAGCGATCGAATAGGGCCGCCAAATATTTGAGGGCCCACCTTTTAAAACATTTTTAATAGTGTTGTATTTAATAAATAAAATTAAATAAAAATTAAATAATAAATATAAAAGGCCTATTTTCTTTCCTTTTCCCACCGATTGAGATTACCCAATGCATTCATACAATTTCTACAAACTTTACTAAAATATGGAATATTTTGAAATAAAATTTAAAAGACTTCACCCTTAAATCATTATTATCCACATGTTGGGAGAGTCGTATTGATAGTGTTAAAGCTATACGATTTCAAATTGTTGAAACTCGAGAAGATTTACTACAAGTAAGTGATGATGATAATGATTCTAAAATAAGAGGTGAAGCTAAATCCTTGGCGTTTAATGAGTTTGGTGATCTTGACTTTCTTATGGCAATAATTATTTCGTATGATATATTTTATTCGCTTAACGTGGTTAGTAAACATTTGCAATGAAAAGATACGGTCATTGATGATGCTATTATAAAAATTAAGGGATTGATTTCTTATTTTCAGAGATATAGAGAAACCAACTTTTTGATGTTATGGATATAACTAAAAAATCAATTGATTTAGATATTGATCCCATATTTTCTAAGAGGCGTGATTAATAAAAAATGATTAATAAAAGGATATATGGTACTAGTGTAGGGTAACAGGATAATGACTTCCAAGCACGTATTTGATACGCTTTCCTAAAAGAAATTTACCGACCTACTATGAACAACAGGTTACATGGTAATTCTTTTGAGATACGAAGACGAAACAATTGAATCTTGGTTGTTGAAAAGAAACAATCAAACAAGAGTTTGCAGTTTTGTTTATATCTAAAAAACAGAAGGAAAAAAATCTGCGCATGAAACCTTTTCAATGCAAGTAAGGTAAATATATTTTTGTAACTCATACATATGGCAGACCATTCTTTATATAGAGAATGATTTGTAAGGATGTCACTCTTCGTACGATTTGGAAGTACATAACTCTTGGAAACAGTACATTGTTCTGAGTAGAATGATTTGTAAGGATGTCACTCTTCGTACGATTTGTAAGTACACAACTCTTGGAAACAGTACATTGTTTCTGAGTACACAAAGAGAAAAATTCATATTTTGGTACAGTATACCGTGTAACTTATTTACACAACT
Source organism: Rubia occidens (assembly GCA_032360425.1). Classification (NCBI taxonomy): domain Eukaryota; kingdom Viridiplantae; phylum Streptophyta; class Magnoliopsida; order Gentianales; family Rubiaceae; genus Rubia; species Rubia occidens. Next base: position 10,534 of record JAUOBV010113216.1, on the reverse strand, counting down.
ACAATCAAAGTCATATGAATGGATACAACCATTCAGAAAAATTATATACCTCGAGTACACTTATACTCCACACGAATACATGAATACATGTATATTCTCATGTATCCATACACGTATACTCCACACTCCTATATACTTATACTCCATATATGTACCACGAATACACAATACTATAAATGTTTCAACAAGTGGGAGCAAGAGCAAGCATGTAAAAAGTACCTGTTTTTGGTTCCAACGGTACTTTTTTCCTTTTTCAATCCCAATTTCAATTTAATTGCGAGATCAAAACTCTTGAATATGGGATGTAAATTTTTATGTTATTAGTGGAGAATTACTGCAAGTTGGATGACTATTTGAGGATGACTTATGTGACGAATAAGAATTAGAATTTTCTTCAGTTCTACCTTATTGTTGGTTAATCTAATTGTTATTTTCTCTTTTATTTTTAATTTGAATTAGTTATAGTTAGAGTTCGATAAATTTCCAGTGAAAAGAAATGGATTCACTCGTGTAGTTGGTGATAGTCAAGATTATATATATAGTTAGTTCAAGAGTTTCTATTTAAGTGAGACTTGTTTTTTGTAAGTTGGTAACGTAAAGAAAGAAATAATGAAAATTTAATAATTTGGAATTCTAAGTTTTCTTGTGTCTTGTTTGTGTGTTCTAGAAGTGTTAGAAATGCATCTATCAGCAATTACAATGAGTGCAATCGACATTTAATCTAAACACCATATCACGGGATAGTTAAACTATATGTCAGTCGCACTAATTTTTTATATGAGATCCCTTAAAAATTATAATATTACTTCGAATATCACTACTACAGAACATGTACATAGGCACCGGTATTTTTCTACATAGGCACCGGTATTTAGCCAAATATTGGTGCCTATGTACTTGTCCTGCAGTAGTGTATAATAAGTAATTATCAGCGAAAGTCATGAACTACTGAACAAGAAAGGAAAAAAATTAATTTAGGCCTCAATTCATCATGTTAATCAGGGATCTGCAATATTGGGGAATAAATTTTCTTTGTTCTTGATCTTGATTGCCTTGAAGTTGACCAGAAGGGTAGATGGAACATTTTTTGTGTTTAATCTAATGTTTGATACCGTGATTGATTTTGTTTAGTGGTTTTGAGTCAACATTTTTAGAGAGCTAAACAACAGGGGTCACTTATCCTCTACATGGCCTTTTTATCGTCACTCGGACCGTTGATTTGAACTGTAATATTTAACTAGTATCTCTATGTACATCTCTTATTGCCACTCAGGCCTTTGATCGAATTGTAATAGTTAGGTATTGCCTTCGTATAAGTGATATCATCTCATCACTTAATGTAAAGATCATCTGAATGTAGGTTATTGACCAATCTGATTAATGTGAAGGGTTTGATTCTCAAATATCCCCGTCAATGACGTTTTAAATTTTTTAAAAAAGTTGATAAGAAATGAAAAATAGGGAAACAAAAAAATACGAATAAGTATAGAATGCTTATTATAGTGTGTTTTGAAAATATATGACTCGAGCAAAAAAAACTTATAACAATATTTGTTTCTCTCATCTTATAGTATTTGTAAATATTATTATCATGGATAAGATTTTACATCTAGTCCCAGTAAAAATGTTATTTTAGTCAAACTTATGAAACAATCACTGTAAATTTTTAATTTAATATTATATCTTTTAAATATAATATTTTACAATGTAAGAAAACACATATAATGAAATGATTTGAATGTGAAAATACAAAAAAAAATAGTATTTCAGTTGAAAATTACGGTGCTTAACTTAAAAATACAATGCTTACGTTAAAAAGTACAATCATTGTTCAATAAAAAAATTTTAAAAAAAGTTCATTGTTTATGAGACATTCTCATAAATGTAAGAGTTGGGGTGCAAATGAACCAACCCGCTCCGAGTAGTTCACTAGCAGCTCGGTTAAAAGGTTTATTTGAGCTCGAATTGGACGAACACTAGCCGAGTTGAGCTGGCTCAATTATTAATCTCAGCCATTAATTTATTCTAATTTCAAATAATTGATTAATAATATTATTAATCTCATTCAAACAATCAACTCGCGTACACTTTCTCAGCGGCAGGTTCAACGACACTAGCAGCGTTCTGCACCACTGATCTCTTCCTGCCGTCCTTGAAAGGACATTATGAAAGTGTTGATTGCTAACTACCATGGAGTTAAATATTCTGAAAAAGATTTTGTTCAATTTTATTTTTTTTTGAAAACCACACATATGCATTAACGGGACATAAAAGGATTACATTGAGTCTTTTCTAACTTATTAGTTACCTTATGATCACAAGAAGTTAAACAATAATTAACCTTAATAAATTTGAAACTACACAGATGTGAGGTCTTAAGCAGAATCTGTTGCACCGTACCTTTAATCTCCCAAGGTTTTGAAATTGAAGTTAAGAGTGATGTTGCAAGGATTTATGAATCCTTGTAAATTAGTATATTAGTTGGCTCGCTTCTTAGGGATGCTTGAATTGCTCTTAAACGGGCTTCATTTTTGGTTTGTAATCAAGAATTCACAATATAAAAAAGTCTGATCTTGAGATTATCTGCCTTCCTGTAGAACCTTGATCGTATGAAATCCTCCATGATGTTGTTCCTAGAACTCTTTGCTTCTGAAATAATTCATCAAAAGCGATGATATGGATATGATTTTATATTCCTTGGTCATGCGGATTAACCTCCTGTGTTGGTTGATTTCTTTGTGGATTTTGCTGCTGGGATATGTAATCTTCGTGATCATACTCCTCCATTTTGTCCTTCATTGACTAACTTAGGATGGTGAAGTTGTTTCTGGAATTTTTCCAACACAGAAGCACATCCTTATCTTCATTTTTTTATAGGTTTTGTATTTCTTTGTTTCCAGATTTTCCAAAGAGTGCAAATTGATAACTTGATGACTTTTTTATCCGGTGCTAGCTTAGGCCAATGAAAAAACCACTGCTTAACATCTTGTTGTGTAGCAACATTAAAATCAAAACTTAGAAAAGAGATCCTCCAGATTTTTTTAGAATCATCACAACCTAGAAATAAATGTGTATCATCTTCTAATGTGAAGTACATCTGGAGTAAAATGTCTGATCTATGATTCCTCTTCTAGCTAATTTCTTTGAAATTGGGAGGGCTGAATTCAAGAGTTTCAAAATAAATACCTAAAGCTTATGAGGAATTTTGAGATTCCAAAATTTTCTAAGATCGGGAAAAACTTGGCATTGATAAGGCCACAGTTCTTTTAAGACCAAATGATAAGCCTTCTTAATTATATATAAGCCATCCTGATTTGGCCTCTATGCAGGCTTAGCTGGACTTGTATGATGTTTATTCGTATGTATTTCTACAATCTTTAGAATGATTTCTCTTGGAAATAATGAACGAATCAGTGGCATCCTCCATTGATTATGTTATGTAACAAGATCACTAACCTTCAAATTGGTTTGAAAACCCAATAACTGATTGTTTTAATACTGGATTCTGCGTGTTTGGAATCCACTAATCAGTTGCCTTAATATTCTTCCCACTTGTGATTTGACATGCCAAGTTTTCCTAGACAATTGATCTAGCCCTTAAGATGGATTTCCAATCCCGTGAATTCGAAGATTTAGGAATCATGGTTAAGAAGTCCTTATTTCTCATGTATTTCTGTTTGTAAACCTTCCCTAGCAGAGAGTTGTTCCTAGATAACATTGACCAAGAATGCTTTCCCAAGAAGTTATTTGTTCATAGCTTCCATTGAACGTAGTCCAAGCCCTCCATATTCTTTAGATTTGCAAATTTTCCTTCAGGCTTTCCAATGTATTTTCTTTTTTCCCAGTTCACCTCCCCAAATAAATTCATCTATTATTTTATCTAGCTTTGTGAGAATAGTCTTCGGAATTCTGAAGAGAGAACATGTTTTGTGAAACTGATTCTTCCTGGTGAGATAATATAAAAAAAATTACAAGAAGAAAATATATGTCTGAATCTATTATAAGTCCTCTAAAATCTCGCACTTTTGGAGATTGAAAGTTGATGTCCATTCCTAGATATTTTCCACCTAAGTCACTCTAATGTACTCCCTCCGTCCCAAAGAAAATGGCACAATTGCTTTTGGATCGGGATTTTATGCAAGATGAGGTGGAAGTGTTGATGAGAAATAAAGGACGAGTATTTTGGTAATAGAAGAGTTGACTAGTAGATTTAATCAAGCTTTTGAGGGATAATATAGTAAATGTATAAGCTCATTTTTTCACTTTAGGTAAGAATTGAATTGTGCCAATTTCTGTAGGACGGAAGAAAATAGAAATTGTACCAATTTCCTTGGGACAGAGGGAGTATATTTAGAGTAAACCTTGCTACCTACATTAAACTTTCCGAAGTATTTGACCTGAACATCATTGCGCACTTGTCAAAATTCAATATCTGCCTCAAATATCTTGCAAAATATATCACTAGTCTTTGCAATATCATCCCCTGTATTTGTGTTATATTTAGAGAAGATTATACAATCATCTGCATACATGAGGTGACTAATTTTTAGACCACTCTAGAAAAAATTTAATCTCAGATTGTTGTTTGATTATAGCTTTTGTTCAAGCTAATAAGAACTGCTCACATAAGATGAACAAATATGGTGTTTAGGGGCAACCTTGTATGAGACCTTTGTTTGGTGTAAAGAAATGTGGCTTGTCTCCATTCAATAATACAAGATAATAGACTATTGACACACAAGACATCAATAATCGAATCCAATTATCCAGGAAACTTATTCTCCTCAATATTGTTTGTATAAAATGCCATAAAACTAGATCATAAGCTTTTCCCATGTCTAGTTTAATAGCCATATAACCATTTGTGCTCTGATTCTTCTTTTTCTTCATAAAATTAATCACCTCATGTGATAGTAGCTCATTTGCTTATATACATCTCCTAAAGCCATTATGAGTTTCTAAAATCATATCACCAATGTTTTCCTTCATATGGTTAGCTAATACTTCAGCAATAACCTTGTATTTTACATTACACAAGGAAATTGGTCGGAAATCAGCTGCTGAAACTGGGTTTTTTTTTCTTCGGCATTAGAACAATTTGTGTTTTGTTCCACTAATCTGGGACTATTGCATAAATTAGAATGTGTAATATTTCTTATGTAAAATCCTATCCTATTGCACTCCAATATCTTTTATAGAAATCCGGTGGATTCCATCTTCTCTTGGAGATTTCCTAGACTTCATTTCTCTAATAGCCCACCATACTTCCTTTCCCGTGAAAGCTTGAGATATTTTAGAACTTGTTGTTAAGTTAACCTCCTCTCATTTCTCTAAATGAAAATTTATAAATCAATTTCTTCTGAGTGGGATAGAGGATACCATTCAGGTATTGTAAATACTGATTTCACATGATCTTTTATATTTTTGAAAATCAGCTCTTGCTCAAAAGAAATCCATTGTCCATCATTATCATAAATGCCATGTACTATCTTAGTTGCTCACTTGTTGTAGAAAGTAGTGTTTTATCTCCAAATTTCATCCAATGTACTCTCAATCTCTGTTGCCAATAGTCATATTTCTTCTGATGCAGATCTTTGACCTTGAGTAAAATCTGTTGAATCTATTCTTTATTTACTTGAAGGCATGCTCCTTGTTGTAGTTTATATAACCTTTTATACAAATGGTTGATATTCTTATCCAAGTTTCCATATAAATTATTGCTCCAGTTGTGTAAATGCCTGAGAGTGATTTCCAATTTAGACTTCAGTATCTCATCGGGCCTCAACATATCATGATTTTGATGATCTTGAATTCCTCTCTCTTGATTTCTTGACAATTTGACCAGATACGTTTGGTTTTTCCCCGAAAGCCTTATACCTACAGGACTTCTTTTGAGTCTTCTTCTTAGGATTCATGTCAAGAAGTAACAGACCATGGTCAGAAGCTATAATGAGAAGGTTAAAAACCTTTGCTTCTGGAAATAAATATCTCCATTGTTTGCTCTGAAAAACTCTATCTAGTCTCTGAATTACATTCTCCAGATAATCCCTATTGTTCATCCATGTGTACCATAATCTCTCATTTAGAATTTCCAGAAGATCATATTTTTCAATGACTTCATGTAATCTAGTTTTTTGCTGTAAAACTGGATTTCCTCCTCTTTTATCTTTTTGAGAGAGGACCTGATTAAAATCTCCTTACACTACTAATAGATATTGGGAAACAACAAAAGTCACTTAAGCATTTCCAAACAAAAGGTCTCCCCGTCACGTGAGGATGACCATAGATAAAAGCTAAACACCACTTAACCTAATTTGTGTTTGAAACTACTAGACTAGAAAAATTCTTAGACTTAAACATAACTCGAACATCAAGATTACTACACCAAAATAAAGCCAAACCACCATATCTCCCAATTGGATCTACATATTCAGCCAGATCAAACTTTGAGTTATCTTTCCAAGCTTCAAGATTCTGTTACTGAGCCATAGTCTCAAAAAGGCAAAGTATCTCCGGCTTCTTCTGCTTCACCAAATATTTGATTATTTTCTTCGTAGAGGCATTATTAAATCCTCTACAGTTCCAGGATATTACTCTCATGCTGCTTTGGGAATCTGTTTTGATATAGTTCTCGTGAAACCTCGAGTTCTGAATTCACCTTCCTTTGTTAATGTTGTATCCTTACTTGTTCCCCATCTATCCCTTTAATAGAGGGAACTCTTCCTGCAAAAACCATGTTCTTCCTCTTGATTCATCTCCCTTCTGTTTGTCTTTTTTTTTCTCCATTAACATGTGTGTGTTTAAATTAAATTTATTAACCAGAAACCTAAACCTCCTTTTCGGAGGCAGGTTTTCTACTCCTGATCAGCTTCCTCATTCAGATCTTCAGAGATTGCGTCCTCTTTATTATTTTCCCCTTCTTTCTTTGAGTTGCCACGGGTTCTGAACTAGCTACTCGTCCCTCATTTGCCTTCCAATTATAGGTTGTTTGTGCCTCATGATTAAGTTGAACATCTTCGTTTTCTGCTTGTTGAGATACCTTTCCTTTCCCCAAATCCATCTACCTTTGATTCTTTTTTTTTTTTGTGTTGAAAACATCTTTCAATACTCCACTGCAGTCATTCTTTTTTTTATAACCTTTTGAGGGGGAAAACGATTTTTATCTATTAGCTTTCTTTTCATTAGTCTCTTTCTCATTCTCCTTGTTACCTCTTGGTTTTCATTTACTTATGCCATTGCTTGATTTCCTACATTTTGGTTGATTAGTTGTGCTTCATCTCCATTGTTGATTCTGCTCAGATTGAGAAATTCAGCAGTTGTTGTATTTGATCTTCATTCTCCTTTTCTTGAAGCGGATCCAGAGTGAGCTTTCTTGCAAAATTAGTGAGACTCATGCAGCTGTCTGAACCGTTACTTATGCTAAATGAATCCCTAATCTTCATCATCTAAATATGTTGAGCTAGAATCACCACATTTTTGTTAATTTCCTTCATTATTGCATCCATTATGCCAAATTAATGTGTTTCCTTGTTTCACTGCATTATGATTTTCCTCTATCCCATCCACGTTAAAACCCATACCACCACCATCCTCCACATGACCATTAGGTAAATAGCCATTAGGAAAATCTGGATATTGTTGTTGAGGCTCTTAAGGAGGTTGTTCTGGTGGTTGTTGTTGTTGATTCCTAGCCCCCAAAATAAGGATCAAACCTTAGATGAGATGGTCCAGCACTCTCATCATTTGAAGGTCTACCACTGCCAACACTATTTCCTTCATCAGTACCAACTTGTCCCACATAAGCCTGTTGGGGGAGGTGATTATCAGTTTCCATCGAGATTAGAAAACATTCTTGTACTTGATCAACCCGTAGATTACTATATCTCTCCCATCTTAAATCCTTCTAGTATTCCTCTTTGATTGCCTATGTGAATGAGATCTTAAGGAGGATGGGAATATCTCCTTATTTGGATCATAAGCAATTTTTGAACCCTAGCCGCATTGTGAGCTTGAATGTGGCTATCAATGTAATACTCCAAGTCTTCATCATTTGTTATCGGGCACCTCTAACATGTATGTCCTATGAAACCACATCTACGACAGAACTTATGCAACCTTTCATAGCTTACATCTACCCAAACCCTAGCTCCATTAATCAAATCAACAAAGAAACCAGGAATCGAAAGAGCTCCAGGGTTATCCACATTTTAGCACGCAAATACTTAAGATTCAATCTAGGCCATAAATCTATGTCTACATCGATATTATCACCTGCATAATTTGATTTTTAATAGCATCCATAGGAGAAAAACATTTACCTAATATTCCATGTATCTGGATAGGAATTTTAATCGTTTTCACCCTGTGCCTTCTCATGGACATTCATGCGCCATATCTTCTGAGTGCAAGAAATCCCGCAACCGTGAAATAAGGGCTTCTATGCAGCGCAGCTAAAGCTTCTTCTCTGGTTTGAAATTTCACCAAATAAAAGTTCTTGTAACGGTGTTGGACGTAGGATTTGATGCTCCAACAAGTGCTGAAATATTCATTGAGCCTCTCAGCACTAAAATCCATGTCATCTAACTAGTATCCAAGCAGACAATTCTAATTCATGTCCACAAACTCCTCAATGTCCTCCTGATTTATTCTTACTACACCACATTTCCTTGTAGTCCTATTGATCGTGGTTGGATCAATGTAAGGCACAACGGGTCCTTTGAATTCTTCCGAAAAATCAGAGTGTGGAGGAGTGAAAAAAATCTTCTGACAAGGAAGGTGAAGAAGCATCGCTCATCTTCTGTTCTTGTGTTAGGGTTTCATATTCAGAGTTTGAACTTCTGAAGCTGGTTGTGCGTTTTATGGCATGGAATAACCTAGTATTTATAGATCCTTCTCTGCCAGAACCTATTCGTCTTCTCTTGTTATTTTCTGCCTTCAAATCCTTTTCTTGATTCTCTGAATCTCCCTTGATTGCACCGTTTTCATTTTCCATATTTACTATGTAGTCGGAAATTAAGCTTCTTTCAGACTTGTCTTGATTGGAACAATTCTTTTACTCCCAGTATAGCTCCACAACTTTTCTGCATAAACATTTAGACTTCTCTAGCAAATATTTGATTGCTTCTCCTTCTTCAAGAGAACGTCTTTAACCTGTTGTAGCCTTTAGCCCGAGAGCTTTTCAACTTCTGCCAATATGTTTTCACTCTAGTAATACGTTGAACATACTAAATATTATTGCATGTGCCAAATTCTTATGCCTAGAGAAAGCTCTTGATCTTCTGATTCTCTTAGCATATTCTGATTGTCTTGTCCAAATAGAAGAGTAAAAATTTGAAAGAAGGAAAACCCAGGAAGCCCCTATTTTCTTGCCAGATGTGTGACGTCTATTACCAAAATTTGCAGAACTCTTTTTAGAGAGAGAGAGAAAGAGTTCAATTTCCCCTTTTGTAACCATCCAAGCAAAATTATTTGTCACAATTTTTTAAATTTTGTGCAAGTTTGGTTGGGGCAGAAAGAGTAACAAAGTTAATAAATATACTTTTGTATTACTACAATAGTTAATTTTCTTCAATCTTTTTCCCCGTCTTCCAATCATGGGGAGATGGAGAAAAGGTGTTAGATTTATTTTCACACATTAGTATGTTCTTCGATTTGATCGATTAAATTATTGTATTTGTGACGATAACTCAATTTAGTTGTTTGCATCGATATTTTTTTCTCAATCTGTTTGCACAGATCGTGTGTTTGTAATTTTATTTGTAGTTTTATATTTGGGTTTCCATTAATTTGGATTGGTCATATCTATGTTTTCAAGTTGTTTACAGTTTGAACAACATAGACCGTATCATAGTTGGATCAAGTGGTGTTATAATAATAGAATATCCATATTTGGCATAGTGACTTCGATGCGTGATACTCTCCTCTCTACTAAATGGACGTGGATTTCGTGGAAAGCGAGTTAATATCCCTAATCTTTAATTTGTAATAGTACAGACGGTCATATTGATTGACATGTAATTTAAATATCCTTGCAATATGTTAGTTATTGCTTGAATTTAGTTAGATTGGATGTCAATTTCACTTATTGTAATCGCTAGTTTGAAGAAAAAAATTCCAACATTTTTGAATGATTTTTTAAAAATAAACAACGTGAAAAATAATTGAGGGTAAAAAAAGAGCAATGGTTATAGTCCAATAACCATCCAAGTTGTTTTTCCTAATTTTCAAGTCATGTTTCATGAAGAATTTGCACTAACTTTCAAGTCATGTTTCATGCAAGTGACATCTTATTCAATGATTTTTCTCTCTCTAACTTGAGAGCTCTTAAATATTCTCCAACAAGTAGCACTTGCTAGCAGTAACCATTCTGTAAACCAAATCTTCAATCTTCACCCATCCAACATCACCTTAAAAATCAACACAACCCTGCATTTCACGACACAAACACATGAGAAAACACAAAACTTAAAGAAAAACCTTGACAAACCTAGGCCCACCCAACTCTACAGGCCACTATACAAGCTGAGAAGATTTG
>JAUOBV010113109.1:0-12894 GCA_032360425.1 Rubia occidens | reverse complement strand
AAACCCCTTATGATGTAAAACTACCTAAATCTAGAAATCTTCCAACAAAAATGTAACAAAAGAGATGTTAAATGTGTCAGAAAATACATGCATTTGACGTCACATCATTATACTAGTTGAAATCGGGAACTCAAGCCTTAGAGTGAAAAATACAATGAAGGAGATAATCCAAAAAAAGATCAGATTGGATTTGGACAAACTTGAGGGGAAAGGCAACATGCAACGATCACAGATGTGATGTACAAGGCGAAGATGGCCTGATCATATAATGAGAAGGTCAAGAAGACACAATTTCAAAGTGGGGATCTCATATTACGGAAGAATGAGGCAAGTCTGGCTGAAAAATGAGGAAAGATGTGCCCAAAATGGGAAGGACGATACATGGTAATGAAAGTAAAACGATCCAACTAGTTAAAAAGATTGGATGGCCGCAGTGTCCTGAACACTTGGCATGTGATCAACCTAAGGAGGTTCTAGGTTTAGATCTTTAGTAGGAGACCCGAAAAGTTCATTTGTATAAGAGTTATGATATTATCATAGGTGGTGTTTTCGTTGTTCGCATCATTGTTTGGTTTCCATTGAGATATCATCCCAGCCGGACATTATAAATATCATAAAGAGTCTTGGGTCAAATTACCCATAGTATTCTTTACTTATATTTTATGCAAAATCAAAAGTAACATAAACAAAAAGTAGCCAACTACGGTGCATCGCAAAGAAAATAAAATATCATTTATTGCAATTGCGAACAAGTAAGTTCGTACAAAATCAGCAACAAAAGCAAGCAATAAATCTTGTAAATTCACACAAATACAAGTTTACGATCCCAATTTTGCAAAGCTCTAGATCTTGCAAAAGGATTACATTACAGACAAACAAAGTGATAAAAGCAAGCAATGAATCTTGCAACTTCGTACAATGTGGGTTTAGAACCCTAATATCGCAAGCTATAGATCTTGTAAAAATGATCAAAAGGGAAAATATGCCTATAAAATCAGCCACAAAAACAAGCAATAGATCTTGAAAATTCACACAATAAAGTTTTACAACCTCAAATTCACAAGCTATAGATCTTGCAAACAGAAAACAAAAATGCAAGTACAAAACTCATTGAAAATATAAAATAAAATATTTTATAAGAAGCAAACGCAACGAATTCGAAAACTAAAAACAAATACAAGGATATTACTTAGAAAATTTGGAAAACCAAAGTATTAGATCAAAGAAAAGAGGATTATCTACGCCTTGATATGCGAGATGACCAATCAGAAGAAGAACCAACATTGCAACGGGATTGCTCCACCAGATATTTCCCAAACACAATATGATCGTACTACTACTTTATATATAAGTAAGCAGGATGGTGTGTTCGTCCGCTTCGTTCCATGCGATGAAGATACTTCGCATAATACGCCTTAAAATCAGTTATATGGCCAAACTTCTTGCGGTCAAGATACATGCTCATAGCATCATAGTCTTGTGATTCCTTTATAGTCTTGTGATTCCTTTAGAATCAACGATCCGGTGCTGAATAAGAGGGAAGACCAGCGAGGTGTGATAGCAGGGCATAAGGATGACCACCACAGAAATCCTACGAATAATGCTATCATTAAGAACCATTTTCAGCTGCTCCAATACTACCTCATATTTAGCCCTTGGAGGCAATTTCTTAACCTTCAGAGTAGGGTTCATCCCCTCGCAATTCAACTAAAGCTTCACAATAACCAATGTTGCGAGCAAAGCTAGAAACCTCCTTAAATAGATTAAATAATGACTTTGTTTTAAAGAGTTGGTCAGCAAGGACTTGGGGGTAGCTTGGTGAAGATTTTCTACATGGGTTTGGAAGCTTCAAACAATTTCTCCCAAGTGATAAGTTTAGCTAATACAAATCATAGTAACATTCATAGAGAAATTCATACAAAAAGAAAGAGAGAAAGGATGAAGAGAAAAGAGAAACTAGGGTTCTTGGAGAGCTCTTTTCGTCCACAAAAACACACACAAATGAAGATAAGAAGATCACTATTTATAGTACAAAAAGTGGGTAAAGACTGGTCAACAAAATCATGAAAATGGGCAGAACCGTTTTCCCGGTCCGTGCAAAATTCTCACGGACCGTGCATTGCCTCTGGAGAGCCAGTGCATGGTTTTCATCTGTGGTGCACGGTTTCCAGCGATGGCGCGCGCGTTTTCATTCACCCGGCCGGTCGACCGACTGGTCTTTCGTTGCTCCGTTTCCGATCTTCCCTTGCTCCGTTTTGAGAGTTCTTGTAGTCTTTTTTATGGTATTCAAAAAGACGAATCCAATGGTATCATCCTTGAAGTCTGATTCTTCTCGTATAATTCTCAGAACTCTGCTTTAGACTTTCTTCTATCTTCTACCACATTTTGACCCGTGACCTTTAATCTTCTACCATCCCTAGGTATGGCCTTCACCAAAACACTCCAAAGTGCTTACTACCAGTCTGCAATTTAGGCTCACAAAAAGAGATCTAGATGCTCGTAAGGATAAAAAATCCATTAAGAGTTTGGATACGAAAACTGAAAACAGTTATCTAAACCCCTTATGATGTAAACCTACCTAAATCTAGAAATCTTCTAACAAAAACATTACAAAAGATATGGTAAATGTTTCGGAAAATACATGCATTTGACGTCTCATCACTTTCCTTCCTCCCCCCCACATTTGTCAGTAATAAATCCATGGATTTGACCAAAAAAGTTTAGGGTGCGACTCGGAGGTAGAGGTACCTAAATTACCAAAAGCGGAATATCTTGGAAACAAAGTTCACTTGCAAAGAAACTTTGAGAGATATAGGCCTGCTCGAGCCTGTCACATATTTTCTTAGTTGGATAGGCCTAGAGGGTTTCTTAGACAAGCACTCAAAAACCTATATTTGATGGACTTTGGAATTCTTGGTAACATTGGAGCAAAGGAAGGACACTTAATACACTATGTCATACTGAGATATCGCCCAAGGATTCGGGTGGAAGTATGGAAAGTAGATCACGGGGAATCACCAACAAGGTCTTCTGTTCTCATTAAGTAACTTTTAGAGGATCCTTTCAGGCACAGAAAAGGAGCAAGTTTGCAAGAGCATGATAATCATCAACCCAGCATTGTGTTATATTTAGTGGCTATTGGCTATGTGAGTGTTTTGTCATGGGGAAATATCCCAAAGTCTGGGTACAGATGTCTATGTCATTTGGGTGATGACCCTGGATGGAAACTTTTACCCTAACATGGTTACGGTCTTCGTGGATAACTTTCTGGTGATGGGAAACAAGAAATGTGGAAAGATTTATATGGAAGGCATGATTGTACTCTTAGCCCAACACTTGGGCAATTCGTCTCCTTCTCCAATGACGATGGCAAATTTGGGTCGTTCTGGGAAATGGTACACGATAGACAGGCTGGAAAAGCAGGGATGGTAGCCACCACGACTTAAGTGGACCGCTTTGTATAGCTTTAAGGTGGCCCTTTGGTGCGTAATTTAATGATTCTACCCCAACAAGAGCATACATCGATAAATGAGTATTACGTTTTTGAGGACATTTCATATCCCTTAATCTGAGGTTTGAGAAGGAATTATACAGAATCCTATTAAATTGGGATACAGACTTTTAGGAGGATGACAGCGAGATCCCATTAAAGTGCCTCGTAGCCGTACTGGCCTACCCGCAGACATACTTGATCAATTTTGTATCTTCGGTGAGCCACTTACTAGTTCTACCAAGAATGTGAGGGATATTGGTGAAGTAATAGGTGGGATGAGCTTTTAGTTGGATAATATTGGGAGTACGCTAAGTTTCTTGGAGGGTACCATGCATACTTAGGAGTCTAGGTTGGAGTACATTATGCAGGAGATGAATGAGGAGTTTACCATTATAGTTGAATGGTCAGATGCTTAAGAAGAGGCCATCGAGCAGGTGCTAGAGAGACTTCACCTTTGGAAGATAGATGGTTTTAGAGATATCATTCCTATTAGAGGCATGAAATACGTCAACATGAGAGAAGGAGGAGGAGCAAAATGAAAACCAAGGTTCTAGCTGATGGGGCAGGCTAAATAACGCATGGCGTAGATCAGGAAGAGCAAAATGAAAACCCAGCTGACGGGCCGTGCTGGATTATACGGGATGAGCCAACGCGACCTACACGACTTGTACCAAAGCTGGTGCCCAGAACCAGCACAACTGGTATGGGTGGTGCCATGGTAGGCACCCCATTCCGGCATGAGCCCCTTGGCTTACACGGGCCATTACACGAAGCCCCATTCTCCCCCTCCGTGCTTGTGGAATCTTCTAGGGTTTTTTGCCACTTTCAAGCCTATTTTTAGGCCTGATTCCCTGCTACCATACATATGGACCTTTTTTTACTAGGTTTTAAGTTTATGCTCATTTTCAGATCTTAGTGGGTGGCTAGGGAAAGAAGACACTGTCATTTCTCTCTAGTTTCTTTCATCTTCATCATTTGATTTTTCCCCCAATGGTGTTGAATCCAATGAAATACTTGGATTCAATGCTTAAGGAATCGGGATCTAACTTGAGGATTTTATTTGTATTCATGTGTTAATGTTTATTTTGTGACATTTCTATATCTACCTATTTCTATGTCTTTTGCAATCATTATATTGACTAGTTCTTAAAATTCTTGTACACTTTGTTGGCACACAACAAAGTCTAACTTCTTGTTGGTGAATTATTACTACTCCTAGGTTAAGGAAACCTAAATGCGCTCTGGGTGACGATAGTCCAGAACTAGGAGTGTGCACGAAGGTTGCCTTTGTTAATCGTCACGATCGACCATGTATCTAGTTAGCTGACCAAAGAGGTCTAAAGGTTGGGGGTAGAGATAGAGTATGTAGAAAACTAGGATTATCTAACTAATCCTAGAATCCATCGATAAGACGACTACTTCATTTGCCTTTGTAGGCCTAGGGGTAGTTCGTGAGTGGTGTTCTGCCCTGGACTTAATTGCACAAGAGAGAATAAGATATATGTAATGTGCCATAGACGTTGTTTCATTCCCTAGTTGCAGAGGGAAGGCTGATGGAAGATTTTATACGCGAACCTCTATGTGACAGTAGGAAGTCTTCGGCATACCTCTCAAAAATACAATTGATAATCCCTAATTGCTTCCTAACTACAACTAAGTAGATAATGGCAAGTCGGGGTCATCATCGAAGAAGAGGGATTTTCCCAAAGGTTCATGTATATAAGGGTGGATATAAGCTTAGATATGGATATATAAAAGCAAGTAAAGAGGGGGTTTTGGTTAGTTTTACTAAGTTACAATTTTTAGACAAGTTAACTAGCAAAGTCAAATAACTATGCTAATCACGCAACAAACTAAGAAAAATGGATAAAAACAACAAAACACAAAGCCTTGGGGCAGTTTATTTCTACTTCTAAACATCTTATAGATCATAGAACCATTCACTCATTCTATCACTTTCATAAGCAGTGGGGAATGCTATTAGTTTTATTTCAAAGATCAACATTCATTTCTTCTTAATAGTAATTCACAAAGTCGTTCAACAACCATTTTCTAACCTCATTAATGATCACTTTAGATGTTTAATTACCATTAAGATATTTCATCAATGGCATTATATAAGAAAAACCATATATTTGATAACAACTACAAGCATTCTACCAAATGGCTAGCCATTTAAGCAAACAAAGCATTCAATAGGTTTTACCTAGAAAGATCAACATTCAAGATTCTACCTTTTATTGCTACCTCATGAAAAATATGATAACAATCCACATTAACATACTCATCTAGGAAGATTAACATTTCATTGCATAACAAGAAGTTATAATCCCATGTTTTTGGATTTTCATGTCAAAGAGTTGAAATTGTACACTTTCCTAACACCCTAGCACTTAATCATACAAAAACATCATATCCCTAAAAAAACCTATGGCATAAATGAAGCAAAACTCAACATCAAGAACACAATAAATGATAAATAACAAAGGCTTCAAGAAAGAGTGAAATAGAGGTTCTTACTACATTAGTTTGTAAGCTTCAATCAATTTCTCCAAGGAGATTACTAGCCTATATAATTAAAACACATAACTAACCTACAAAATATAAGAAAATAAGAAGAAGAAAACTAGGGTTTTAAGCCCAGAATCGGTCAGGAAGAAGAAGAGAGTCAAAAAGAGAATAAAAGTGTGCTATTTATAGCACAAGAAAAAGGATAAGGGGTTATGGCCACCCGTTCATGGCAACTCCAAACGAGATGTCGCGACTCACAACAGGTGACCATAAACATAATTATGATTTTTCTTCTTCTTCTAGTTTCTATCTTTCTCTCAACTTTACTTATCTTCAAGTCTTCAAGTCATCAAAATATGAACTAAATGGTCTTCCACGGTCTTCAAGTCTCGATGTTTTTTCTCCACCACACAAAATCCATTAGAAAACTCGTAAAAACGTAAAAGCTGCACTTAGCTCTCCTGAGTGAATTTCAAAGTAAAGCACAAGCTCTAGATAACAAAAGAGAACAAAAGTGAATTCAAAAAGTCCAAAAATATGCACCCAAAATGGACACATCAGATAGATAGGGGGAAGTTTTAACCATTGTTCGCACCACGTGACACAAACACTAGAATAGGGTTGATTTCTTGTATTTTATGAAATCAATAATTGAAATAACACTGGCCATGATATGCAAATATTCCCCAAGTGTTAGTTCTTACTATTTATTTCGTTGATTGCATGCTTGTAGTTGATAGTTGAAAACCTCCCCCGAATGACTGTTTTCACAACATTGTTTATTCCTAACACGTGGTAGGATTGAAGACCAGACTGTGGTTATGTTTAGTAAATTAGTAGATTCCTAACATCTCTATGGATGACCCCGGTACTTTTCACTATCAACCATTCATGGTAGTATAGTAGTAGGAACGAAAGCAACATACAAAAATCTCTATATTTGACCCCTAACCGTCCTCCTCTCTTATTAAACGACACTCGGGAGGGGGCAGGTCACCCCTACTTGTGAAACATCTTCACGAAGCTTTCTCAAGAAGCCTTTATTATTGTTTCCAAATTGTAAAACTTAAACATTTCCAGTTACCACAAAATGCCATCTCTCTTCACATCTCAGCTATTCTAATGATACCATCTTATTTTGGAAGGTCACCAAGTCAAATATCATGAAAATTAAAGGTTTTTTTAATGAATTAAATTTCTATAGGGCAAAAATCAGTTATTAGAAAAGCAATTTTTAAATTGGGAAATATGCTTCCAAAAATGAGATTAACTTGGTGAAAATACCATAAAAATGACTCAAGAGTCATATCCTTTTAGATACATGGGAGTTCCCATGTTTCCAGGTAGGATAAAAATCCCTATTTTCAGCCCTTATTTAAGATTTTTTATTCAAAATGATTGAATTGGAAAAATAAATGGCTAAGTGTATTGGGGAAAGATTCACTTATCCAAACTTTCATTTTTATATTTATCAACACATTTGGGTTGTAATTCAACCACCTAAACCATTCATTTCGAAATTGATTAAGAAAACAAGTGTTTTCTTTTTGGGGGCAGAATCAATCAAGACAAAAAAAGAGATGGAAAGCATGGAATTGTCTATGTTTTCTTAAAGATTAAAAGTACATTGCCTTTAGGGAATACTGTGGTGGAAATTCCAATATCATAGAAGCATATATGACAAGATCGTAGATGCTTTTTCTTTGAAACTATGGTGGATATTCCAATTAGGAACTACACCATGGTCTCGATTTATTTGGTCCTTGTCACCTTCTTCAAAAAAATAAAAAATTATAATAGAATTTTGGATGCTAACCTACATGCTTTATAGAATAATGTGGTTATTTTACGAAAAGGAAATGAAAATTTATAGGAATCTAACAGGACTTATCATAGTCCTCTAATAGATATTTGTGACCTAGCCATTAAAAATATCCCTATCACCACCTCTATATTTGATTTCATCAATAATAGAAGGCATTTTCCCCCTCAATAACTCAGTTTTTGCAGCATGATATTTGTGAAATTTTATCGCAGGCCATCTTCTTAGAAAGAGAGGAAAAATTGATATGGAAGCCGGACTGGAAGGGTGACTTCAAATTTAAGACAGCTTACAACCTAGTCAGACCCGAAAACGAAAGATACAACTCCTTAAATAAGGTATGGAATTAAAAAGTCCCTAATAAAATTTCATTTTTATGTGAAGACTTTGTAATTCTATACTGCCTCTTGATGACATATTAAAGTACCACCATATGATATTATTCTCAAAATATGTCATCTGTAAGGATCACTGTGACTCACTAAATCACGCATTTGATGAATGTCATCAGGTTAGAGATATTTGGAGGGAAATGCAAATCTTAGTATGTTTTTCCTTACAACTATATTCTTCAATATGGGATATGATTTCTTTTTATTGCCTCTTTTTCTCTTCATACCTATCTTGTTAGACTATTACGATCATTTTTATGTTGGAATTTATGGAAAGCAAGAAATCCATTAATCTATGACTCTTGGCCTTTCAGTTCCCATCACATAATTACATTTTTCAAAGAGGACCTATACTTAGCTTTCTACACCTGCTCTGTGCCTCAAAATCTATTCTGGGACAGTATTTGGGTTGCTTTTTTGCATCACACCCCAAAATAGAGTGACAAATAGAGTGACAAATAGACCTACAATTGAGAATAAGAGCTGGGAGAAACCCGGATTGGTCCAAAAATTAATCAGATACCACATAGAATGATCATACTAAAGTGGCTAGACTAGGATTGATCTGTATGATTGTGACGGGAAAGTTTATCGCTAGAGCATTATCAATGGATCCTAATTCTTCACTAGAAGTTGAACTATTGGCCATTTCCCATAGCCCTATTTTGTGTAATTTTTTTAGCACAGAGAAAATTTCTAATCCAAACTGATTTTCTAATCACAAAAAATTACCCAGATAACCCACTTTTGGCTTTCTGCAATTCTTTCCACTTAGTTTGGAAGATCAAACATGATACTGTTGGTTGTTTAATTTGTCATGTTACTAGAGAGGGGAATAAGGTTTCTGATAATTAATCCAGCTAAATATACTTCTACCTATAATTTTAATTGGTTCATAACGTTCCACATGTTATCTAATCGCATTAGGGGTACACTACATTTAGATAAACTTGGATTGTCGTCTATTATACTCGATAATAGCTCTTTGTAGAGAAAGTTACTGCTGCACCTTCATTTACAGGTTCAGGTGTACCTTAGAATTGTACAACAACAACATGCAAGCTTCGGGCTTTAATATTAAGCGCTTGCATCCATTTCATCCAAATCTTTGGAAATGTCTTGCAGCTTACAACAATGGCAAATAAAACCAATGGTTAAAGGAACCGATCAAAACCATCATCAATACACATCCGGGCTACTCAAAAGCATCTCGATATCAGAAGATACCCGACCACAATTAGCAATTAACACAGGGTTGGAGTTTGCTAGTTTTGGAAACTCATCTTCTTATTTTTATATGTTAATAATGTTCTATTATTGTTGCATAGTTACAAACTCTAGATTATGGCTTTTAGTGTGTTTTGGAGGAAATTTTGGCTACCTCACATAGGTTGTGGACCAAATTAATCTCCCCCACACATTGGGTGGTTTTATATTAATAAAAGAGCATCCATAATATATAGTCAATTTCTAATGCTACTCAATTATCCTTTTTGGAGCGAATAATAAAATTCAATAAAATTTATAAGATATTATCTTCTTTACATTCAGTATATTATTCTATAATTGAGTTAAAAAATAAATGACCCCTTTCTGTTATTTGTTATGAAATAGGAACCAACAGCCCCTAGAATTATTAAAATCATGAACTTTTTGTCTCACTATTTAAAAAGTTACCTTATTATTAATGTAAAATATAGATTTAATCATTAACATCAAAAGTTTTTTGTTACACTATTAAAAAAACACATCTTTGATGTGTATATCTCAACTATGCATCTACAGAAGTTGGAAATAATCGTTTCACTCTAGGTTCATATATTTACAACAACAGGTAAATCACGTGCATGATTCAGCAATATATATATATATATATATTGGCTCTGGTATAAAAAATCTCACGCATCTGAACAAAAACAACTTTGATTATATTTTTAATGTTTCCAATCATAATCATGATCAATCATAATGGAAGATAGTTTTGGCTAATTTTTTGAATTTTGCTCGAGGTTGTAATATTTGAAATTATGGTGGATTGCTAATTTTTGGTCAACTATTTAATGATCATGAGTGGGTTCTCAGTTGGACTTGGACATCAGTGTATGTTTGTATTTTTGTCATGCCGTAGCATTTGCATCCTTATTGCTATTTTAATATGATATTTTTCTTATGGGGAAAATATAGAAGAAGTACTTACAGTTAAAACATATGGTGGAAACTAATTAGGTGAGAGATACTATGCATGCATTAGGAACCAAACATGTGTTGAAGGCTTAAATGTTGTGCCCACAGTTTTAAGACATAACTCAAATTATTGTGATATTTTTGGAGTGTAAACTAATTTAGAGGCAAAAGATTGATTGGGAATTTGATTTCTATGCAATTCTTTGATTAAATCCATTTCTAGACAAAAGGCAAGCTGAAGAAATAGTATCGAAAGCTAGGTTTTGCTTCATCTTAACGAATGAAACTATGGGCACCGATTAGTAATAGCAAAAAAGACAAAGAGTAGTTGTTCTTGAAGAACACCAGCTCCCCCTCGACCCTCATGTGCGCCATGTGGAATGAAAACAGGTTCGCATGCCTAGCTGGAATATCTTCGAACTTCTATTCGATGTACTTAGAAATTATCGACTTGCTTTTACCCTAATTTGGGTCCAACACACCAGTGACTTTCACAATAAGCTTAAGGTATTGAGGAAAGGATTCAATATTCTTAACTTGAGTTGGCATAAGAGCAACAGTAAGTGGTTTAAAAAATTGGACTTTTGGTGAAGACAACATTATCCCCATCTCAACACTTTTTGTATACAAATGGCTACAATAATTGTCAATTAATGTGCATGATGTGTGCATATAAAGTCTAGGTATGTTGGTTGTTATACTCGATATCATTTAAAAATAAACTAGAAAAATAAGATAGATGTTAAATGTGTTCAAAAATATACGATGTAAAAGTTTTCAAATATTAATCCTATAGAAGGTACCGTTAAAATATATTTTAATCTGGGATTAGAAGGATTTTATTCTAGAATTGGAACTTCAACATCCATAATATATAGTCGATTTATAAAACTAAAATACTTGATCGAATTTAAAAGAGAATATCATTTTACATTCAACATATTAGTCAACCAATTAGTTAAAAGATATATGTTACTTTTTGGAGTATAAACAAGGAACCAACAATCCCAAAAATGATTACAATCAAGAACCTTTTTCTCATACTGTTTGAAAAGTTCACTAACAATTAGTGTAAAATATACCCTGTGTAATTAAAATCAGAAATCTGTTTTGCCTCACTATTGAGAAAACACTTCATTGATGTCTAGATCTAAATTAGGCATCCATTCGCTTGGAAAGGGCCGTTTCAGTTTAGTTGCATGTATATAGAGAAAAAGTTAAAGCACATGTATGATACGTGCATATAGTGGTTGCATATTATGGCTCTTGTATATAAGTTCTAATTTATATGAAACGGAAAAATCTTATCTATGTCATGTATTTATAAACACTTTAATGGAAGTCATGATAAAATATAATGGAGTGCGGTTAAGGCTAATTTTGTGCATTTTTCTTGGATTCATAGTATAAGAAATTATGGTGAATTTTCATTTTCGGTGTAACTATTAAATGATCGTGAGTGGCTGCTCGGTTGGATATCAAGTGTAAGTCGGCAGTTTCATCATATCGTAGCTTTTGTGTACTTTAAAAAAATAGTTTTTGTGTCCTTAATGGTATTTAAATATGATATTTTTTATGGAGAGGGACATTAAAGAAGGATTTACTATTAAATTGTATGCTGGAAATTGATTTGTTGAGAGGGACTATGGAATCGCTAGGAACTATATATGCATTGAAGGATGATTATCTAGAACTGAGATGGAGACAGGTACATATATGGGAACGGAAACAGGAAAGGGAATGGGAAATGAAAAAATCCAAAAACTATAGATACAGGTATGATAAGGGTACTGCTAAAAAATTAATATTTTAATATTTTTAATAAAAAATATTTAATAATGCATATTATAGAGTGGTGGAAACATTAAAATAAAATAATTTCAAACTTAATTTATAAAATTCCTAATAAAACACATTATTGTTCTTTTCTTTCTCTATAAAAAATAGCACAAATGCTAGTTTAAGCTGAAAGATTGTGTAGTTTTTTTAATTACGATGAGTTGAGCTTATGACTGTACCTTTGAAAGGGGTAACTTTTGGATAATTTTATATCAAAAAGTTTGAAACACATCTAACAATTATCTTTTTTTCAAAATTTAGGTTGACAAGATCTCGTGCACAAAAACCAATAATCCTACACGTTATATGCATGCATCAAGCACTTTATTAATGGTTCTTGTACACAACTAAACATAGAAATCCCGAGACAATGGAGATTTGGGGATATTAACAGCTCAGGGATGTCCCTCAGCTGTCTCCAAATTTTTGGGTACTTCTGATCGGTTTCAAGGAGGTCAAAATTTGGGAGGCCATCGTCGTGTCTCTCAAAAATAGTTTTTATAGGCCTTAATTGTGGCTAACTACTGGAAAGTAAATAGTATCAAGTTGGGGTCATCCATGAGGAACGTGGGTTTTATCGAGGGTTAAATGTAGTTAAATTGCCCACGAAGAAGTCACTCTACGTGTGTGGTAACAAAGAAGGGGGTTTTGGT
>JAUOBV010113002.1:0-12894 GCA_032360425.1 Rubia occidens | reverse complement strand
AAGAAGAGAAACAGAATCCCTGAGAACCCATCTCATGAGCCCCCTCTCGATAATTCTCCTAGTGATTTTAGACCCTCGAAAATCTCCCAAGGTGTTAATAAATTTTATTACTTTTTCCTTTTTATTATAATTTTATTTACACGTTAGCTTTAACTCCATTTTCTTTCTTTTCTCAGTGGGTCTCAGTTCAACTTTACTGCCTAAGAATAATGGTAACAAGGGCGGCTCTACCCCCTCGAACCCGATACCCACCACTAAAAAGGTGGGTGGTAAGAAACCCGTCAAGGAGAAGATGTCCGGTGAGAATACTGGTTCTTCTAGGAGGAACCAACGGCAAAAAATAGACAGTAGCAGTGACCAGATTCCACATGTTTCTCACCAGGACACCCCCCATAATCTATCCTCGAGTACACTCACAACCTTCTCGAGTATTCCTTCCATTGATGGGAAAGTCTTCAAGCCCATTGGCTCGCTTCCTGAGGTAAACATATATATATTTCTTTAATTCTGCCTCTATTCTCATCCTTGAAACTAACCTCCTTGATCATTCTGTTATGCTTCAGGTATCTCAACATGTTGGCAAGGTAGCCTAAAAATTATCTTCCATCTTGGAAGTGGTGGGCTCCGATTATAGCCTTATGGAAAAAGGCTTAAAGAGAAAGATCTTGAAATCTCTAAGTTGGCGAAGGGACTTGAGGATGAGAATAATAAAATCTTGGGCTCGAGACTGAGAATCGGAAGGCTATCCTGAGGGAGGAAGCTGTCGAATAGAGAGTAAAGGTGGCTGAAGACCCTAAGGCACAAGCTTTTCTCCTCGAGGCCTTCCAAGAACAACTGTTGAATAGCAAGGAGCTGTTCGACATCTTCATTGAGCTCCTTGAGATGTCTAAGCTGCTCGGATGTAGCCATCTGTGAGAGGGAGAATTGAAGCGAAGGCTAGGCTCTCATCTGTCCAATGAGGATACTGAGTTCATGGAATATCTCATCATGCCTGAACTTGTGGAGGTCCTCGACTCCAAATGGGATAGAGCGGTCAGGGGAGGTCTGAGTTTCGCCTTCTTCAATTTCCTAAACATAGTCGATGGCATCCGAGCTCTCACCTCCGCAGTGGTGGCCACTGGCGTGGTTCAACAACCAGGCATAGAGGAGAAGATTGAAGAGGCTAAGGTTCAACCTACCTCCGAGGAGGGTGCTAATAGGGTAGGGGATCAAATTTAATATTTTCCTATTTGGGCCTCCTTGTGTAATTCCTTCTCTTTTTAATGAACAAGAAATTCTGCTCGCTGATTGTTTCCTTACTTTTTAAATTCCTTTTTCGTAGTGTAAATCATTGATAAGGTAACTGGAATGCATCTACAAAATACTTTCAAATACTCAAATCGAGCTGAATGAAACTAGTGAGCATCTAATAAAGTCAATGCTAGACCTTGCTAAGTGCAACTCAGAAAAGGATTCTCCTTGTGAGGAAAATCATCGATTAAAAGAAGAGTTATAACTATGGAAAAAGGGTGAACACCCTTACTTTAAGGGTTTGCCAGAGGATTACAATGCGAAAATGCATACCAGGGTGTTGCCTCTTGAGGTTATTTAAAGTTGTGATCCCACCGAGCAGGACTATCAAGAGACAGTACATCGCATGAACAGTAACTTTAGATCTTTAAAAAGGTGTATGCTTGATGCTAATAGACTCCCAATTCTCGAGGCTCGACTCAACCTAAGTAAGACTAAAGCATACAAGTACAAATTACATGTCCAAGAAAATAGTAAAGCTTCATAGGATGACTATGAGTGAAATTGAAAGGTTAGAAGGAGCTCTAGCCAAAAAAGGTACGTTTGCTAAAGAAGATCCTTCCCTGGTTGAGTCGGTTCTTGCTGAAAATTCCCAACTTTCAGAAAAATCAAATCCTTTGAGTTGTAGATCAAAGAATTGGAGGAGAAGGTCACCCTCCTTGATGTGAGCCTTCGAGCTCGCTCATTGTTTTCATGGGGTTGCCAATCCCAAACTCATAGATAATAAAATTTTCCCTAGATTTTTACTTAGAGTTTCCCATCATTGGTTTGTTGACCATCAAGTAGAAAAAATAGGGACTGACCAAGAAAAAATATACTCCAACGCTATCATGGAGTGGATTCGAGAGTTAGGGATCCGTAATCCTCCCCCTCTAGTTGTTGAAGATCCTTAACTTCAAAGAAATTGGGATCTAAGAAAGATAATAAAGGTTGTGGATCTTCGAGCAATAAGAACAAACAAACCTCCATGAAGCATGATAGAGGTGACAATGACTCTTCTAAACATTGAGTACCCTGAAGAAGAACAGATGAAAGAGCTTCAACGTGCTTCCAGTATCAAGATGGAAGAAGTTGAAAAACTTGAAGTAAGGATGGGAAATATAGGCAAATAAGTTAAAACGATAGGTCTTCTCTTTGTATTATTTCCCAAAATTTCAAATTGTAACTTATTCGATGCATCAATGTTATGTACTTATAGTACAACTTGTAAGTTTTGTGAATACTTATGATAAATTATATTGATTATTAGCTGCAATCGTTTGTTACCTGGCCCATTGAGCTTGCATGTAATCTAATAGTAAATAAAATAAATATATTAAGTTGCTTATTAGCAAAAACATTAAGCAGATGCACTGCAAAAATTGGAGTATAATAGAGTACCTTATTAGCCTTCTCCGTCATTAATTTCATTCACCAAACGGGAGTAATGTTACATAACGAGTGCCACTTATCGGTATTTCACTCAATCATTAGCCCCCAAAAGCTAGAATTTTTTACAAAGGGTGCTGCTTATCAGTAAATCACCCATGTTCGTGAGAGTGTCGCTTATCGGTATATCACTCATGAGCTTGAGAGCGCCGCTTATCAACATATCACTCTTGTTTTATTGAATATCGCTTATCAGCATATCACTCGTGTGTTTGAGAGCGACCCTTATCAGCATATTGCTATTATTTTCAAAGCTGGTAATACTTCCTCAAATTGGTGATGTTCCAACTTCTGGGCATCCTCACCCCATTCAGGGATTTGAGGACAAAGTTACCTCCCAGATATGCTTCAACTACCTTGTAGGGGCCTTCCCACTTGGCAGCTAATTTTCCTTCAGGCTCTTGGCGACTATTCTGGTTTTTCCTCATCACCAAATCTCTTGGACTAAATAATACCTTCTTTACTCTTCAATCATAATAGCGCTTGATTCTTTCTTTCACCCTAGCCTCATGTAGGGATGCCAATTTTCGTCTCTCATTCACCATGTCGAGGTCCAAACCACGATTTTCCTCATTAACTATTTATTCCGTAGATGCCATCAATTGTGGACTTAGAACTCCAATTTCCATAGGAATTACTGCTTCAGAGCCATATACCAAGCTATACGGGGTTTCAACAGTGGCAGAAGATTCAACAGTCTGGTATGCCTACAAAACACTAGGTATTTCGCGTATCCAGCTTCCTTCAGCCCCTTCGAGTCTAACTGTGATACCGTTTACTATGGTCCGGTTGGTTACTTCTACTTGACCGTTGGCTTGTGGATGATAGACCAATGTTACCTTTTGCTGTATTTTGTACTCCTCACACCACTTTTTGAATGGATCTTGGGCAAACTGTGTCCCATTATCTGTGATGATTATCCTCGGGATCCCAAAGCGGCATATTAGATTCTTCCAGAAAAAAGCAATCACGGATTTCCCTTTTATGTTTTTCAGAGGTTCAGGTTTCACCCACTTTGTAAAATAATCAATAGCCACAATAAGATACTTGAACTTCCCTGGAGCTTCCGGGAAAGGTCCTACCAGATCAATCCCCACATATCGAACGACCACGAACTATGGATGTTCGTTATCTTTTGGTTGTGAATGTGAATTCTAGAAGCATGTTTCTGACATTAGTGATAGGCCTTGACGTACCAATTTGCCTCATCAAACATCATTGGCCAATAATACCCTGCTCAAATGAGCCTCCATGCCACTAATCGAGCCCCCTGATGGCTGTCACATATACCTTCATGAACCTTCCTTATCAAATAGTCAGCTTCATAAGGGGCGACACACCGAAGAAAAGGTTGGAAATGTCCCCTTTGGTATAGAAGTCAATCTTGCAGCAGATACCTCTGTGCCTTTAGTCTTATTTTCTTTGTTTTAGCCTCATTTTCAGGAAAAATACCTTCTCGAAGGTAGCTAACTATATCGGTCATCTAATTTTTCTCCTCCCCGATCACCATCATCAATGGCTCCTCGAAACGTATTTTGTCCAAGGTTTCCATTAGCAACTGTCTTTGAGGTAGAACTCTTAAGTCTGAAGAAGAAAGCTTACTCAAGGAATCTGCCTTATGATTTTCTTCTCTCGACATCAGTACCTCTGCAGATTGCACTCTCTGACGTCATATTCCCTATTCACTTGATGAACCACTATTTGAGAATCGTTATAAATTTCCATATCCTCCACTTTCAACTCATTAACCAATCGTAATCCCGTTTATCAAGGCTTCATGCTTAGCTTCATTATTCGTGGCCTTGAATGCAAAGTGCAATGCATACGGGTGGTCTTTACCATCAGGACTAGTAATTAGCACTCAAGTCCCGCCTCCCCTCCAAATGCAATGAACCATCTACATACAACTTCCAAATCCCTTTTCTTCAAATATCTTTATCTCGAGCTTCCTTCTTCAAGATTGATAGGCTCTGAGGTTTCAACTATAAAATATGCCAATACCTGGCCCTTGATAGCAGCTCTGGGTTGGTATTGGTTATCATGTTCTCCTAATTCCATGACCCATTTTATCATCCTCTCGGAAGCCTTTGGTTTTAACAAGATCTATCCGATGGGGTAGTTGGTGAGAAATATTATTGTATGCCCCTGAAAGTAAGGACGCAGCCTCCGTGCTGCATGAACTAAAGCTAGAATCAACCTCTCGAGAGCTGTATACCTCGTCTTTGGCCCTTGCAAGGCTCAAATCACATAGTAAATAGGATGTTGCTGCCCTTTCTTCTCCTTGACCAACACTACACTGATTACCAGGGGCGAGGAAGAAATTTACAAGAACAACATCTAACCTTGCTCAAGACTCATAAGGGTAGGTAGCACTCGCAGATGCTCTTTTAACTATTTAAACACTTCTTCAAACTTCTCAGTTCACTCGAATTTCTTATCCCTTCGAAGTACATCGAAAAATGGGAGATGCTTTTCTACCCCTTTGAGAGGAATCTACTCAAGGCCACCAGAGACCCTGTAAGCTTTTGTACCTCCTTCAATGTCTGAGGACTCCTCATTCTCATCAAAGCCTTGACTTTTTTTGGGTTGACGTTGATTACCTTCTCAGATACTATGAATCCCAGGAACTTTCCATCTCCCACACAGATAACATACTTGGCGGGGCTTAACTTCAAGTTTTCCCCTCGAAGCCTTTTGAAAGTTTCCTTCAAATCTGCCAAGAATTTCCTATAACTCCCACTCTTTACAACCATATCATCGACATAAATCTCCATATTCTTTACAATATGTTCTTTAAATATTTTATACACCAATCGTTGATATGTTTCCCTAGTATCCTTGAACCCAAATTGCATCTTCTTATAACAATAAGTGCATATATCAGTTATAAACGGCGTCTTCTCCTTGTCTTCTTCTGCCATTAATATCTGGTGGTACCCCTTATGTGCATCAAAGAAAGCCAACACCTGGTATCCCTCAATAGCTTCGACAAACTTATCAATCGGTGGTAAGGGATAATTATCCTTGGGGAAGCACATGTTCAAGTCGGTGAAATATATGCACATTATCCAGGCACCATCCTATTTTGGCACCATAACTTGATTGCCTATCCACTCTCGGTAAAACACATCCTCGATGATACTTTCCTTTAGCAACTTCTCAACTTCCCCTTTAATAGTATCAGCTCTTTCAGGGGCAAACACCCTTCTCTTCTGCTTAACTGGCTTAATTGATGGATTGATATTCAACTTGGGCACTTCCAGGTTCGAGGGCACTCCTGTGAGGTCAGAGGTTTCCCGAGAAAAAAATCACTACATTCTCCTAATAGTTTGCTTAAATCTTCTCGAATATCCCCAGGCATCCATTTTCCTACCGCTACAGTTCCTCAATATCGAATAGGTATATGTATACTTCAGTTCGACTTAGGTTGAGATGATCCTCAAGAATTCGGAGTCCATTAGCACTAGTCAGACATCTTTTTAAAGATCCGAATTGACTTTTGATGTGATGTACTCTCTCCTGATAGTCCTGCTCGGCGGGATCGCAACTTTCGACAACCTCGAGAGGCAATACCCTATTATGCTTTTAGGCATTGTAATCCTCTTGAAAACCCTTAAAGGAAGAGTGTTCACCCTTATCCCATAATTCTAACATTTCTTTGAATTGATGATTTTCCTTACTAGAATCCTTTTTTGAGAATCATTTTCTGAGTTGTATTCAGTTCGATTTGAGTATTTGAAAGTTCTTTGTAGACACATTCCAGTTTCCTTATCAATGAGCTGAAGCCACATTTCTCTGCTTTTTTATTACTCTGAGTGTTGTGAGATTGCAATTTCTGGCTATTGTTTCATCTCCTCGAATGGTTGTTATCCCCTAATTAGTTGGAAAATTCATAATTAAATGGTATGGTGACCATACTGCTCGAGCCTGGAACATCCAAGGCCTCCCAAGAATCACATTGTAGGGAGAGTAGGCATCAATGACTACAAAGTTACAATCTATTGTTACTCCCCTATCACCATCAGATACTCGAACGGACAAAGTTATCTCCCTCAAAGGAAAAATGGGGTTCCCTGTGAAGCCAGATAAGAGGCAAAGCTGACTTTTTCAAATTACCACGTCCTATGTCCACCCGTTAAAGCAGTCAACAAACATTAGCTCCATTTTACTTCCATCATCAATGAAAATCCTTTTCACCAAAGAGTTCCCAATCACCGCGAAACCACCATTGGATCTGCATGTGGATTTTGATCTGGAACTGCATCAGCCTCCAAAAATGTTACAGTCTCATCCGATCGAAACCTCTTATGGCGCAACTCTCCTGCTGGAACCTTTCGTGCTTCTACATTCATAAATGTATTCGAGGACTTTTCCCCTACGATTCCATTAATCACATTGATCACTCTCCATATTGGTGGGTTATCCTCATTCCTATTTTCCTGATTGCCCCACGTTAGTCTTGTGGTCGTTCTTCTCTTCCTTCTTATCCTTGTATTCCCTGATCTCGAGGTCTCCTATCTCCTCTACCTCAATTATTTCTCTTGTATGGTTGCCAATCTCTGCAATCATTCCTAGGCCTTGGAGGCCCTGCCTGATTATTTGAAGGTCCGGTGCCTCGAAACCGCCCTTCTCTTTCACAACTTTTGACCTTCATTCTCAACTGTGCACAATAATTTGTATCATGACCATAATCCCAATGATGATCGCAATATAAATTTGTTCCTTTCTCGCCTTTACGACATTCAGCGTGCTCTTCTTAGACGGGGCTGGTTAAATATCCCCCTATGTATTCTCAGAATTTGTGCTAGAGATCCCCCAATAGACGTCGGCAACATAGGTGTATATATCTTGAAGTTAGGTCTGGCCACCTCTGTCGATTTCTTCCACGGAGCATCACTACCCTTTCCTGACTTCTCCCCCAGACTCTCTTTTTTCTTTTTCGTAGCTTCATGTACCCTCGAATACTACTCCACTACTTCTTGGAGCTTTTGCGACGTCCGAGGAGTATTCGTACTCAATTTCTTGTACAACTTCAAATCCTGCATCCCCAACGAATATCCCTGAATCACTTCATTCTCCGTGGTGTCCACTTCTCCAAAACTGTCATCCACATATCTATGGTAAAAGGCTTCCATACTTTCTCCCAACTTCTGATTTGTCTGATAAAGCTCCAACAAGTTTTTGTGAACTTTTTTTTCTAGGCATATTGGCTCAACAGAGCCCCACTGAAATCTCTATAGGAGTGAAAGAAACTCCTGGGTAGCTTATTAAACCACTCCTGAGCTTTCCCTCGAAGGTAACTCCCAACCAGCTTACACATTAACCTTTCCTCAAAATCTCTCGAGTTCATCACACTCAAGAACATCTGGATGAACTCTCGAAGATCCGTCTCCCCACTATACGTAGGAAGTCCTTCCAGTGGTTTTACATCCACTGGTCATCGGACCCCTGTTATCAATGAACTGGATGGCGATCCAGCTACTTGACCCATCAAACCAAATAACCTGTCCAACTTCTTTTTCAGTGAGTCTCCAGCATCCGAGGTTAATCCTTGTTGCCCGCCAACCAGATTCAACCCATGCTCAATTCCTCCAAACTACGTTAGATTCATTGGTTGAGTACCCATGTAACCAGAATTCACCAAAGACTGCATACCTCCTGGATAGATCGGCAATTTCCCATAAGGGATGTAAGGTCCCTGACTAGCTGCTATGTTTCCATATCCTTAAGCCCCCAAAAAGGTCATCATCCCATATTCGGACTCGGGCCCTAGGAGAGGGATTGTCAAGTTACAGGAGCTAATGGGAACATCTACCCCACCCCCTGTGAGTAATCCGGAAAAGAAGGGTGAGGCTGTGCTTGGAATGCTTCTCCTACATATCATAGGTAGGGATAAGCTATCATGGGCTGAGATACCAACCCCAAAGTTGGGGTCGTTGGAATCGACTTCACTACCTCTCTCGAGGTATCTATAGGTCTCGAGATAGGGGGGTAACTCGATATCCTGCTGCGGCCAAAGCATGAGCCACCTGCGCCAAATCCTGTTCCGATCCAATCATTTCCATGCTCTGATTCCCTTGAATAGTTCACTCATACACCTCAATATAAGAATCACCACAAACCTCCGTGAACCACCAATCTCTGTCATTATGCGAACCAGCCGGCATGCTTGGGAAAGGGTTTTTATTCCCAACTCCCTATTCCATGTTACCCCGGACATCTCAATGGCCCAACAAGATTTGCTGGAGAAACCTTTACAGTTTGAGGATCAAGCCCACTCAAAACTTGTATCCTTTCCTGCTCAGCAACCGAGATATGCATCATTCCTTACTCAACCACTGGTGCTTGAACTTTATAGGCTCGACACCTTACGATTCTTGGGGATTGGCCATATCACTCCTTCTCGATTGCACGTTTTCACCGTCTCCTATTTCTTTCAATATCAATCTCTCGTTCCTTCGAGTAGTTAGAGACATAAACAAAGAAACTTGAATTTGACTCACTCGGTCCCACCATTCTTTCCAATTGATACGTCTGTAAACCAAATGGACCGATCATTCAAGCTCATGGTTCAGAACCTACAAACCCCGGGGAATCCCCGGGGCAACTCTCTGAAGCTTAACCCCGGGGAATCCATACTTGGTATTTATGCTGTATATTCCTAGTAACGTATTTCTCCCAGAATATCTTGCTACTATCCCATAATTATGGTATCAATGCTTACCATTTCAAACCTTTGTGGGCTAATTAATGCAGGCCCATTCCCTAACTACTTTGTTTGATGTTGTAATCATGTACATAGCGTTAATATGTAATAACTACATGTATCTATGGATTGAATTTTATTGGCTCCCATTAATCATTTCTTGATGTTCATCAAACCTAGTATTCTATAGTTTTTTTTATGCCTGGAAGTTGTTTGTTGAAATGCCTGAGTGGAGATTTTAGGATATGGCACCAACAACTCCACTAAAGAGGTCACACAAAGCATCCTTTTCCGTTGTAGAGATGCAATCCAACATTCAATAAAAGAGAAGAGGTTCATCTCAGAGCAGACAAAGTTAATTGTGACATTAGCCGGAGAGAGGAATCGAAGCAGCTCCACCCTTTGAAGAAAATATCCGGGCACTTGGGTGGGAGAAATTGTGTGAAACGTCTCCAATGTTCAACCTGCGCATAATGAGTGAGTTATGTGCTAATTTTTGGTGTTTTGTAAAGTGGTATGCAACGTTATGTCATGGGAAAATAGTTCCTATGACGGATGAATCCATAAAGGATTTGTACGGGTTGGAAACTGTTCCTCCCGAGCAGGATGAATTAATTGCATTCCAGTTCAAGACCAATGCGGGTTAGAATTTTGACGAAGCCACAGAATAGGAGATCTTGAGGATGGTAACTAGGCCGACAACGGATGTCGATTCTTTTATAAAATCGGGTTGGGAGAATATTCTGAAGAAGCACTTCAAACCCGAGATGAATTGATGTACTTATTCGTAGCATCCAAAATTGACCCCTTCATAGTGAACACTGAGGTTCACAGCATGAGACTGACATATCTGTACTCCATTAAAAAGAAACTATGATGGAATATAGGTAGGTGGATGGTGAATACTTTGAGATAGGGTGTAGAGAAATCAGGTTATGGTTTCTGCAGCCTCATCAGTTAATTGTGCACAAAACACGGGGTGCCTCACTATTCCCACGACATATACAAGCAACCAATGGGTAAGATTACAATGGATTCTTTCTTCAAAAATTCATAGGACAATGTGGGTCTTTCTTTGGAATCTAGAGTCACGACATTGGAGGTGGGTGTACAAAGTGTCCTGAAGGAATCACAATATTAAAGCACCTAGTGCAATCACATGGGTAAGGTTTTTCAATAACATGTCTCAAATGCCATGAAAGAAGTTGGACCTTTCCCTACATTTCCAGGCATAGGCGATGGGCAGAGCAACGTGGGACCAGCTCAAAAGATGCATAGATGTTGGATGAATAGACCTTTGCTGGATATTATTCGTGAATTTCGATCCTCATTGTCATGATACTATGGTTTTAATTTTCACAAATTCTATGTTATTTTGCACAATTCTATGTTATTTTCCATACAAAATATAATTGTTATCCACTATTTCGATAATTATCATGTTTTTAAATTAGATTTATGGTGGTAAAAAATATAGAGTTTTCGTTAACATTTACAAAATATTTTTCACAATTTATTATAGGACATTATTATACAATCCAAAAATTCCATTGTAAAATTCCATTATTCCTTTATAATTTATACAATAAAAAATTCCATTATTTAGAATTAATTAATTTAGGATATAAAAACAAAAATCAAGTGTTTCAAATCAATGCTTAACGTGAAACTTTGTTTTGGGCAACACTGCAATTTCTGAAAATGTTGCAGTTTTAAGGATGTTCCATTTACTCAATTGCACTATTGAATTGCCAATTTCGAGTTCCGCCAATTCCAAGATTCTTGGAGGAACCTAAGTGCAAAAGGAAAAAACATCACTCGGAGGTCCAAATTCAATTCCGCTTGGATGCAATAGTACATTACGGGACCCTAATGTCGGCTCGGATGCAATCGTAAATTATGGGACCCTAATGTCAATTTCTAGAAAGAATAAAAAAATATCAAATATTTGGTGGAAATAACTCCCAAAGTAAAGTTCTTGTTTGGACTTCCTAACTTCTAAGTTATCTACAGAAAGATACTCTAAGGCATGTACTAGCACTTTACCAAATTCTATTAAAACATGACATTCTATTTTAAAACATATAATAACCAAGAATACACAATATGGGGTTATCTGGCTACAAAAATGAAGGTGTAATTTAGATTGGGGCAACAGTGCTATTTCAACAAAGTTCTGATCGGAGGTTTTTTGGGTATCCATCGGACACAATTTCCAAACACGAGCTCTATTGAATGTTTAATGGATTAATTTTTAGTCCAATTGAATATTTAAAATAATGGAAAAAACTTTCCCTCGACAGAGGGACTTAAATAAAATATTGCAAAATAGTAAAAATGAAATTGAGCACCAATTAGGTGTACTGAAGTACCGGTGCTAAGGGTTTTAAGGGTTGGAAAATTAAAAAATTATGGTCTATAAGTGGGCGGGAAATCTAAATTTTTGTCAATTCCATTTTGGCACCGTTTTTCCTACCGGTGCTAACACAAAAATTCATTTCCCGCCCAATACTGATTGGGCTGAAAAGTTTTCAGCCCAACAGTAATAATATAGGCACCGGTTTCTCAATCCCTGGCATCGGCATAATAAATCAGTGTTGTATATATAATCCCTATCGAGATTAAGCAGCTCCACGCAGTTTTAATACTTTATTGGCACTAGTTTATTCAAAATAACACCGGTTTTTCAACCGGAGCTCATGACTTAGAGAATATTTCGCCAGTTTACTCTATGGTTGAAAAAAAAACATGTAGCAGCGTCAAGGAGCTGCTCCATACCCACTCGGAACCGGTTTAAAAGAAATAAAAAACCCAATTAGGTTTCATCTACACCATTGATTTATTTATTTGATTGAATCTCAACCATTAAAATTTTTCCTATATAAACTTAATTTTAAACTCTAAATTTAAGCCACCCTCATTAGCCTCCCATAATTCTCCCTCTACCTCATTTCCATCCTCTCCCTCCTCCTCCACCACCTATCCCCCTCTAACCCACCGCAAAATCCTCCTCGACGATGACAATGACGTCAATATCAACGACCCTAGCCCTCATAGAAGATGACCTGATGCCGACCATTCTTGAAGCGCCTCACCGACGATGAACAGCCGCCGACGATGCCGCCAACCACGGTGACCACCATTCCCGACACGTAACTTCCTCTTTGCGTGGGTGCCAGTGTGAGATTTTGTTCATTTTATGAATTTCGTATTTATGTTCACTACTACAGATTTTTGTTCTCTAATCTCCATGGGTGTTTGTGTGAGATTTTGTTCTTTTTGTTCATTTATGATTTTGTGAGTTTTTATATAGTTTGTTATATTATGTTTGAACTATATATGAATGAGATATACTTGGTTGTGGGATATTGTTTATGATATACTCTAAATTGCCTAAAAAATAGCAACGTCAATGTTGATGATAGTGTATGTGTTTCGTGGTAATGGATTCTATCATATTGTATATATAT